>SJJU01000640.1:0-61541 GCA_012932125.1 Conopomorpha cramerella | reverse complement strand
GTATGTAAATCTAGATACAAATAGACCTAGTTCGACTTTTAGGCCACATGAACTATAATTATTGCATATAAGTTGCGATGTTAATGGCTATTAGAAGAGAGTGCGAGGTTTTACAGAATAATAGCAGGCTGGTCTGACTGTCGTGACATTGTCTACTCTATGTGAATAATAAAAATTGTAATACAACTGTTATCTTACTATACTATAAGCTCTCCTGATACACTTCTCTTCTATCCTTCCGTACATCTAATCCCTAAGTCGTTTGATGCTGAGAGTTCGCTCCTTTAAATCGTATAAGAGATAAAGTTGTCTTAGAGCTCAACTCTGTCTTTGCTAGAAGGAAGTGATAAATAGGTCCGGTATGAAAGAGCTTCAGAAATCAGGAGATTTATGTTACTGCACCGCGAAACGGACTAGATTTTGCTCTGTACTTACTTACATTTTAGTTTCTTTACACTGTGAATATGCAACATTTGCTATTTGTCCGACTTATTTGTAAATACTGTGCTGTACTTGCATTTTATTATATTTTTTTAGAAGCAAATACTTTTCCGAAGTTGCAGAAATGTTTCAGTATGGTCAACATCGTTAATAACAATTATTGCATCATAAAATACACTTCACGCTTTTTAATCCCAAAGCGGGGTAGGCAGAGGCACTTGCTAAAGCATTGCACCATAGTTTACCTATATCCTTTCACATTAGCATTTAGTGCTGCACCAACTGTGTGTATAATATGTTATATAGCATTTCCAACGGTATAATATGCAACAATGATAACCTAATGTAAGTTACACCTGGCTAAGAGACTCTTCTTCACTAAGGTGAAAATGTTTGTATTATTAAGTTTCACGGTGTAATAGGTATATGATAATGTTGTTCCTACCGAACTCTTTTTGCGTTAGCTTGTTAACTTAAATACAATACAGGGATCTTAAGTAGAGTGACTAAAAGTTTTGCATCCAATTAAAAGAAATAGAGATTTTTTTAAATAGATCTCTATATTGTCACAATACAAGCAAAAACAAAACAAGAATAACAGAAATACAGGACTGAAAAGAAATTGCGTTAAATATTCTGGAGTCACGCGTCAAATTATCCTTGTCAAACTATTACCAACAGAGGTACGTAGCCTAAGCTACTTATATCGGACCAAGACAATATTGGCCATAAGGCACACAATATAATATCGTGAAGCACCTATAAATATCTCACAGAAAGTTATTACACAACGAAATGTACTACCTATACAATAAGTCACAAGAAACATAACCTCATCCTATCCGTTAATAATAATAAAAATAATAGTTTTCGGGACCATATTCCGCTATAACAGGCATACCATTTCTCTCTATAGTCTATTAAATTCTTCGTTACTCACCTATGGCGGGGGTTGAGGCCGCGTATTCGAGGCACGACAGGAACGCCGTCAGAACTGCCAAGATGAGCACGCCGTTGAATTTGTAAGCCATCTTCCGATATCTGTTAGGGGAAGTAAATGCGTAATTTAATCATAGGTAATGGGGCTATTGGGGAACGCGCTTCGAGTACCCTTTAAGCTTTAAAGATATACGACCGTGTTTTGTCTTAATCACATCTTGTAAATTTTTCAAACGATAGATAGTGACAGCATACGTTTATCAGGTATTCGGTACCATTAATTCACTGTCCGCGAAAGTGTTATAATGTATAATCGATGTTACACTCGATATAACTAATACTACCATTTCTATTACGTAAAACGGCAAAAAAAGGAGGTTTGAGGTTGACAGGACTTTTCCAAACCTACGTCTTTTAAAGGGTCACTAATTGACATTTACGAAATAAAAAAATAATTATTTATTTTGTAAATGTTTTCGAAAAGTACATACCTACCTACATACGTTTGATTGAAGCCTGTCTATGTTTTTGATGTTGTGTCGTAGTATATATTTAGAGTTTATTGCTTACTACATTTTCATTTAGATGATTCCAGAATGTAAAGTTGAAGAGTGATGAATTTGTAGAGCTATTATTTTTATTAATTACGGAAACCACGCGGTGCAGTTCGTGATCATTAAAAATTATTTACATACTAATTGTAGACAGTAAAAAATAGATACACTTCACGTCTTTTCATCTAAAAGTAGGGCAGGTAGAGGCACTTGCTAAGCAAATGCCCAAGGTATGTCAAGCGTATTTAACCCAAGGTGACAGGAGGTGAGCCCATCGAGGTTATAGGGTTCACACACCTCGTGGTGTGCAGGTTTCATCACAATGTTGTCCTAAACCGTGCGATTTCACGCTAATCTAACAGAATCTGCCTTCAGAGCTTTGCGGTGCAGCGCGTATCATTAGCTAATGTGCAACGAATCCACGGCTTTTATTATTTCACAGAGAGTAATTCCTACATCTATCATTATGTAGTGTCACACTCTTTATACACAAAAAGAAAGACAATCTATAATTTAATTGTCATGGAAAAATGTGCTCGTGTAGACTAGTGGTCACGTAGTGCGAACTGCAATCGGGAGGTCATGGGTTCAAGATCAACTGTAATTAATAGGAGGGTACCAAGGGGTGTCTTTTTCAATGACTTTGACACTACGCAATCGAGATGAAACCCGCAAACTACAAGGTGTGGGAACAATGTATCTGCGATGGCCATATCCTCTATCACGAGGGGTTAAATAAGCTCCATAAACCGTGGTTATTTCACAAGCCGAAATCATCCATTCCTGACTTATGATGGGGCCACCTATCATTTGTGTCACACTCTTAGTAAACTATTTATTTATACACCTCTATTTTTACACAAAAGAAAGAAAATCATTTAATTGCCATGGAAAAATCTCCTCTACCTGTACACTAGTGGTCACGTAGTGCGAACTGTAATCGGGAGGTCGTCGGTTCGAGATCAACTGTAATAGACGGGTACCAATGGGTGTCTATTTCAAAGACTTTGACTAGTCTTTTTCAAAGACTTTGAAAGAGTTATAGCTAGATCTTTTTTTTTGTTGTACTCACGACATAGGCTAACGAAGGTCCTAAGATTTGTGGGTGAGTATATAGGTAGCCTATATTTTGTAAAGACAAGTTACCTATATATAGGTGTCATTCCTTGGGGATTACTGCCTACCTTGTCATAAAAACCAGTGCACGTCACTGATCCACCCCCTTTTTGAGATTACGGACGTGGTTGTATATGATTTAAAAACCGTGGTCATCTGCTTAGCAGTGCCCGCTCCTGTTTTGGGAATAAGATGTGTATTTTTTTCAAACTAAAAAAACCTTCCCTCTCAAAGTAACAACTTCCCAACATAAGGTACCTAAACATTTCACTTGGTACAAACAGCAATCGCGTTGACATGTCGGCCGGGACCCATGTTAGAATTACTTGAGTGGTTCGAGTCAATGGTTAGGGGAAAATGCGCATTAAGCCCAATCGACCGGGATAAACGCAGGAATTATGTCGCATTCTACAACATTATGGGCGTGTAATTTGTAAAATGAAATGACAAATGGGAAACGATGTATGATTTGCAAGAAGGGTTTGGACGTTTAGCTGTTGTGCAGTATATATGTGACAGGTACAGTCGGGCAAAAATCTGGTATACCACCCGATGGTTGAAAATCATATGATTGGCATTGGGCAATAAGGCTTATTTTATACTTGTATCAATTCCACTCCACCTATTGCTGTTTTAGTGATGCAGGAAGTACCAACAAAACTTATTATCTCAATCCATAGGTACCAGATAGTATTATAATAATTTGCAGTTTAGTACTTTACAGTGAAAAAGGTACAGGTACAGTAATACGTAGTGTTTACTGTGTAAAACAAAGTATGTGTCTAATCTATCTGGGAAGTACAAAAAATATTACCGACAGTATTTTTACCAAAAAAAAGTTACAAAAGGCAATATATGCATTATGCAGATTATAAAAATAAATATAATACACGCTTTACGCCGTTTAGTCACAAAACGGTGTTAGCAGAGGCACTTACTAAACGAATTCCCACGGTACTACACGTTTTTAACCCAACAAAATATGGGGTGAACCCATCGCCCATATAGGGTACACGCCTTGTGGTATTTGGTTTGACGATGTTGTCCTTTACCGTATGAGGATGTTGTAGCGTACATAGGCTTTGAAAAATATACACACATCAAAAGTGTCTAGGGATCAAGAACATTTTTAGCTCTAAAAACATCTAATTTATTTAAATCAAATCTAATCTTCTGGATTGGTCTCCTACCTAATTCCCCATTGCCATTTATCACCACATTTTGAATAAATTATGAATGAATTCAGTTTTTGTAAAATATATTCTTGATTGCAATCTTCTAATTGATTGATCCCTAGACACTTTTGATGTGTGTATTAGCCCTGTGGTGACCGTGAATAGAATACATGTGTCACCACCCCAGTTCAACTTTTCCCGTTCGTGTGGGTCGTAATAGGCGACCGAGAGAACACTCCAGAAGCAGCAGCGCTCTCTGTGAGTTAGACCACAACACCACTGCGATCGCTAACCCACCCGCCAAGCGTGGAGATTATTGGATCGTTCCCCCCAAATTATCATGGAAATCATTGGGGGAGACTTTCATCCAGCATTAGATGTTGCGTGGCTGATAATAATAATGACCCATTGGTACCTGCACACCTACATACATTGCTGTCGCCACGTCGGATGGGTCACATTATTACCATTTCAATGGTTATGCTGACACTGCAGGGTTTTTTCAATTCAGTCTCACTATAGCGATTGACGCCTAGTTGGGTAAAAATAATGTTAATAAGAACAATAATTGAAGTAGTAAGAAAGCGTCCAGCGGGTTTCATCATCATTAATACCTTTTTTGTAGTATTGTTATACTCAGTGTTAAAAGTGAGAGAGTTTCAGAGCCTATAATATATATGTAGGTACTTATGCTTTAACGCTTTTACAGAGAAGGAAAACATTTTAAGGAAAGTCATATAATTATAAAAAGGCCCTTTGTTGCATTAAATCTACTTAAGTGAGATTTGGGAATTTGAATAGCAAATGCGTCTACATGCCCCTCTTTTACAACAAAATTACAAGATGTTTATTTATACTTTTAAAAATGCATGTTCCAACCGTCCATTGTTAAATGCAATAAAGTATTACGATAATGAAAAATTTTAATCGCGTTAAATTATTTTTGTTTTACCCCTTGTCCTTTTGTCCTTTAGTGGTGGGGATTTGTAATGACCCATTCATAATCACATAAAACCACACTACCTAAGATATCTTATTACAGGCTAATAGAAACATTGAGACGGGAACATGGCTTGGCAACATATGTTTTCAAAGTGCTTCGAGGTGTAGTATTTCATCCAGGGGTTTTGGAAATACTAAAATTATGTGTTCCAAGCAATTTTGTGAAGCGGAGACGGAAGCCTCGACTGCTAGCAGTGCCGCAAGCGCGGACGAACCTGCTGCGGCGGGCCCCTCTCACAAGAGCTCTGCATCTCCTCAATGAAGTCCATGATAAATCAGACCTATTCAGTTGTACTCTGAGCCAGTTTGAAAAAGTTGTACTCCAAATTATTTGCTATGGGACTAAAGGCTAGTAGTACTGTACCTGTACCACCCTATTCCCTGTACCACCTACCAGTACCCAGTATCCTAAATTATTACCTACTTATATGGTGCACTGATTTTACTGTATTTGGTTTAAGTTTACGTTTTTATTTGCTTTTTTTTTTTTACGCTTTATTGTTTATTATTTATGATCTGTTCTTATTGTATGATGATAATTATGTTCTTTGTGATTTTTATTTAAGTACCTTTACATGTCTTTATATTTTTTTTATTTTTTTTTGTGTAATATGTTAATTTTCTGTTATTTATTAATTTAAGGCTATCGCATTGGGGAAACCTGTAAGGATAGATTTAAGGAAAGTGAAATAAATAAATAAATAAATTAAAATCGAATCTGAAAAGGAGTTGCAGTCACTTTCGTCCCGGAAGTAATAATGGTATGCAATCTTAGATGGAAAATCGATGGATGACTCTAAATTGCTTCCAATTATTGCTCTTGAATAAGCAAGAAAATGGGACCTTGTAAATGGACTTTCATACACAGATTTATATGCATTTTTTTTCAGGGATAAGACAACACAAGCACAATAAGGATTTTACTAACAAAATGAATTTGTCAAATATAGTGGGAAACGATAGAGAACATTATTCTATGATCGTTCATGTTCAGACACGCTCTTGTGTGGGAGTTTTGTTACGAAAACACTTAATTCCTAAGTTTTAAGTCCGCTACATAATTTAGGGTAAAAGTAGTGACCTTGGAATAGGATTAATACAGGATTAGCTGACTAGTGCATTAATTAATACAGAAAAGGTGACGTCAGCAAAGAGCTTTCTCTTCTACAGTCTTTCTATCTGTATTACTAATAAAAAGATTTTGTGTAAGTCGGTATCTGGCTATAGTAAAGTAAAATCTAGTTGTTATGAATCAGATGTGTGAAATGTCCCGGTGGTATTGAATTCTATTCAAAATATTTATTCTTGACTATAACTAATATTTATAGTAACAGTTGTTGGAACTAGGGTTGGGATAAAACTATGTATTTATAGTTATTGACTTAGACAGAGTAAAATATGAAGTCTTTTGTGGTATTCCCATGTGGAGGCCATTGTCGGAAATGAACCAAATTTAAAGTGGACAAAGCGAAAAGCACCAGCTTTTAAATAAGAAAAGAATCGTCCAAATCTGTTCACCTAGTCAAAAGTTTTGAGGTAACAAAACCTAAAATTTTGCGTCGCACTGAGAACCCCTCCTTTTTCAAAGTCGGTTAAAAAGGAAAAAAGTTAAGAAGCTTTTCATAGTTTCAAATTCCGTTGACGTCAAAAGTCCCTAGAAAAATACTGATGCGTATTTTGGTTTTCATACACGATAGACTTTTTCGAGTTCCGCCAACTAATTACAAGTAATGGTGTATAATAAATATTACCTACCTTCAGTAGAATAGGACCTAACCTAGATAACGCTCGCGGCATCCAATCAAAGTATCATAAATCACTACCTCGGAGTGGATCCTTCCTAAATAGGCACAATTGAGGTCGGTTCAAGTACTTATAAATAATCTCAGCTACACAATTTTCGACAACAATGACCTTCGAAACTCAACAAATACTACGTACAAAGAGGCCAGGATACAACGGTACTAACCTACTTAATACAAGAAAAGCAAAGATGCTTCTATTCAGAGAATAAAATAGCTTTCTCGGGAAGCTTGGCCTCTTACGTCAATTAATCAAACATATCGCTTTGACAGAGTTTTACTTTACTTTTACACCTTCAGAGTTCATTCAGAGTAATTAGTCAGGATGGTCGAAAGTTGGTTGTTTTGATTTTCTGGAATTCAAAACAAACTTCGTAGAACATGGATGAAAAAGAAATTGGTAACGTTTGTTAATTGTCAGTGCGTGATAGCAAACGATATACCTAATTTTAAAGAAAAAAGAAACGACTTCATACAACTCTAGTCGCCCTTCTATAAGAATTTTTAAAATTCCCGTCATATTTTCTGGTTTGCTTCATTTGAAAAGTCATCCAAATCGTTTCATAAACTTTGAGAACACATAACAAAAATCATATTAATGTGTATGATTGACTTGAGTAAGACTCCTTTTTTGAAGTCGCCAAAGATATTATTTCCGTTTGCGTTTATCGTAAGGGAAAATGTTTTGTAACAGCAAAAAGATATATATGCATATTATACCCACTTTACGTCTTTTCAATCCCAAAGCAGGATAGACAGAGGCACTTGCTAAGCAAATACCCACAATTCACCAAGCGTATTTAACCCAACGAGACAGGGGGTGGGCCCATCGTCATTCTAGAGGTCACACACAGTATGGTTTGTGGGTTTCATCATGATGTTGTCCTTCACCGTACGAGCGTTGCGTTGCGCGCATAAGCTCTGAAAAAGAGTCCCACGTCCAGTAGTCGGATTCAAACCCGCGACCTCCCGATTGCAAGTCGATTGTCAGACCAGCTGGACCACAGACGCACAGTTTTTATCCGCTTTCACTTCACGCCTGTCTCTCTAGAGGTAGGCAGTTTGTCACGGAACTGACATATTTGCTCACACTCGTACATCTGTTCGTACACGGTTTTCGGTTTCTAGCACTTTTCACGCATTTGTCAGCTTCCGTCAGTACATCAGCAATCTGGTCGATGGGTCGGTCCGGTCGGTCAATTCTTCTGGGCTTCGTCAATCGACTTGTTACGCGCATAAGCCATGCATTACTCTTGCGTAAATTTAAATAATATAATGCATACTCCAGTTAGATAGCTATCGACCACCACAGATAATTACCTACAAACATCACTGTAATAATAAATGTAAGATTATAAAAATCCTACATAGGTAATAATATTATAAGGCAAAAGTTTGAGTTAGGTGAAAAAAAAATAAAATAAATACACTTCACGCCTTTTAATCCCAAAGCGGGGTAGGCAGAGGCACTTGCTTCATAAGCAAATGCCCACGGTTCACCTCCACGGCGTATTTAACCCAACGTGACAGGGGGTGAGCCCATCGCCGTTAGAGGGTTCACACACCTTGTGGTATGCGGATTTCATCACGATGTTGTCCTTCACCGTACGAGCGTTGCGTTGCGTACATAGGCTCTGAAAAAGAGTCCCATTGGTACTCGTCCAGTAGCCGGACTCGAACCCGCGACCTCCCGGTTACAAGTCAAGTATCCGACCAACTGGACCACAGACGTTAGGTGAATTATGAGATAATATAGTCTTTCTTCTAGTCCGCGCCTTTTTGACACTGATAAAACCACTGAAATTATCACAAAATAAAATGTTGAACGGAAATAACGGAATAGAAATGTCGTTCAATATGTAGACGTTTTATTTCTTCTATGATATTTGTCACTTGTGTTGTCACTTTGTGGCGTGCTTTGTATACCTTAACCGAATTATCTAAGTGAATCGCTATAGATTGTAATAGGTCAGTTATTGGTCAGTACGCAAGGGTAAAGGGCAGTAGGTAGATAATTGTCTTAGACATTGTTTCTTAGAAATTAGTAAGTAGTAACTTAGACAATTATGTCAGAAATAATAGGTAAATCAGTAATATTTATTTAATAGGCTTCACTTTTATACAAAACCGAACAAGAAAAAAAAGTTTTTTTTTGAGCTAGGATGCAAAGATGCAAGGTGGTGTTCCACAGTACACCTCTTAAAATTGGCTTCTTCAGCGCACGGACCATAGTGTGTACGTTTGATATTTTACAGAACTACTACTAAACGGAATTCAACTAGTCGCCCGCCCAAACTTTCTTTTAATGTTCCTCCCGACTTATCGGGTTTGCCATCATTATCATGGCTGATTATATTATCATGGGACTACTTTGGAAAAAAATGTCTTCTGGTGATACTTATAAACTGGCAAAGAATAAGGTAGTTTGCCGGGTAGCCAGTAATGAATAAATTAAAAAAAATCGTTTAGCCTTCAACGGCTTAGCCACGGCGGCTCTTACATAATTATTATTATCTCCCATCACTCTCATTTTCGACACACTTCAATATATCAAATAGTTAACACTCCATAGTTCTCATTACCATCCGGTTCCGTTATTGGAAACCATCCGTTAACGAACTACGAGTGTTTACTTTTTAAACAGTTATTTTATGGAAATAAATGTCATATTGTAAAGGTCAACATAATACTTACTAAACTAGGGTAAGGCACATATTTATTAGTAGGTTATTTGACACGCTTTAAGTAGTCGAAAAAAAAAATAACTTTCGTTTGTCGAAGAAAGTGAACAAGAGCCCTTCGTGTACGGGTTTTTTTTTTATTGGTTACACCATAGTTTGTAACTTTAGACCAAGGACATGAACGTTCTTGAAAGCTATTTAGATACCTATACGTAATACTAGCTCAACTGAAAAATGTTATATCGCTGCAGTAACCGTTATCAACATTGTTTCTCTGCTATTATTTATGTAGGCATGAACTTCCCCCATTTTACCCTCTTAGGGGATAAATTAAAAAAATCATTTCTTATCTCACGTAAACATTAATAAAAGGTACCCTATGATTAAAATGTGTACATTCTAGGGTCAAGGGTTTGGGCTGAGCGTTGATATGTTCATGAATTTCGTAATACGGGAATTTTAACTTTTATCAAGTACGTTAATTAGAAAAAAGAGTTAAAAATCGAGAACTTGTGTAAAAATGTAAGAACAATTTTCGAAATTATTAATTTTATGGAAATCCAAGATCAGAACCTAGGTACCTACATAATAATACGTATTTCAACATGTGACATACCTACATTAAAATGGAAAATCTAAGAGATATTTTTCGAACAATTTTATTTTTTGTTTGAACTTCTAAGAAAAAAAAAATTCACTACGTACATTGCAAAAATTAAAAAGAGAGACACGATCTATATAATTTATTAACGGACTTAACCGAACAAAAAAAAGGAGGAGTTTCTCAATTCGACGATATATTTTATATGATTGTCAAAACTTTTGACTGGCTTTAGGTACTTCCCGTTTGCTCCAATATAAATTTGTTTCAGTACCGACAATGGCGTCCATTAGAAAACGACATAAATCTTAATGCTTTACTGGTTGAAGTCGTTTGTTTTTTTCTCTAAAATTCTCAAGACCATAATAAACCGCATTACAGGCGCTGCCCATGATCTTACGATTGATTTCCTTCAATTTCAGCAATCAGTGTCGCTGTCATTCACTTATGTAGAGTTCCGAACTTGAGTACAAATTACAGAGTAAGTCGTGGAAACGAATGGAGGCACTCCTTTATTATTCACGACCACGTATGCCTATCCTTTGGCACAAATCGACTAACATTAGTTATTAACGTAAATAAAGTAATGTTTCCCCAAAAACCTGCATAAGCTAATTCACACATCCATACTCTTCACGTCTGTCTCCCAGAGGGGTAGGCACAGATTACAAATCTCGATTTGTCACGGTCCTGACGTACCCCTTTCGTTTCATCTACATTCATACATAATCCCCGGTTGCTAGTACTTTTCACGCCACCTTCCGCCAGAACGTCATCATTCGGTTTAGTTGATTTAGTTTGAAAATATATTTTGTACTGTGATATTAAAATTATAAATTTTTACTACACGATGATAAATTGCATTCATACTGTGTTAATTCCAGCGAATTTCTTTGAAAGCATGTTCGATGGTAATTAAATGTTTTATGCTATTATTTATATATATATTACGTAAATCACTGTGAATGTTATCAATAATATTTATAAGGAGGCTTTTCGTAATACTTGGTAATAATAATAAAAAAATGTCATTAAACGAAGATAACTCACTGATACAACATTCAAAACATGTTTATAAATTCATCGCGACCTATCCAACGCAAACGCAATAGAAATAATTATATCACACAGCCGATAGATAAAATCCTGTACCAAAAAAAAAAAAGAAAGAAATCCTTTCGCGAAACACGGTTACTCTTAAAACGCTTTCAAGATAAGCGTGTAACAGAAAATAAGAAAAGAATTGCAAAAGCACTTACCGGTTTTAATACATAAAGATCGTACAGAAACGTAATTCACAGATAGTATGCACAGTATTCCAGAAAGTATATAACATCCATTTGTCACAATACACAACAGAGTTTATACACACGCGTTATTTCGAAAGGCTCTATCGAGCCGATCACACATGACTTGCTTAAATATAAAAGGTACAAAATTTATTGGTGGCTGTCTGCGTTGTTATGGTGGGGGTAGTCCTTTGTGACATACGTGGGAGAAAGGTAGGGTAACGCTGACGGTGGCGTTTTGTCCTTCTACGCTTTCTTGGTTAACTTAATTAACTAGAATGCTGTCGATGAATGAATAAAAAAAAAAGTAATCGACTGAGTAGCCGGGTGTGATTTTCTTGTAATTTCGGTAATGGCATTTGAAAATGGCACATGACTTCTGCAATCTATAAATAGGTATAAAGCACAACTGCAAATTAACAAGTCACTGCCTAGATAAGGCCGCTCGAGATTGGTTCTTGAAATTTGACATGCAGGTTTACGTTGAATTATAAGGGTACCGTAAACAACAGATTTTGAAAAATATTGATCAGAGTGCGACATTAAATTTTGTATGAAAAACTGATACGCGACGAAGCATAGAGCGTAGTTGTATAGTTATTTAGGTTTTTTTTATTTTGATAAAAATGATTGGTTTTGAGATGTAAAGCTTCGGCTGTAAGTTTCTTCATGGAAGAAGGGAATTTATGAATTAATAGAGTTATATCCTAATTCTCTGAAGTATAGTTTATTTTTTTTAATCATTGCCATTATAGGTATTTTTGTTTAATTCGTGTAAACTCTACAATGACACGATATCAGGCAAAATAAGTTTTATTTTATTTGTTATCAGCAAGAGTTTAACACCATCCTGCCCGGTCGGTTGCTTTAAACTATATGATCTAAGATGGAGCACGCTTGGGTCTATTTACCTTTGATTTCAACCACATTGATGAAATCGTTCCGAAGTATCTAGTTAAATAGTGACCGTGGAAAAATATCCAATAAAATGATAGAACAGTTTTGGCCTTCAAACATATTAGATGCATGTATATATACTTCATTTCTAAATAGGTATTGGCGTTGCAGGTTTCCATTCAATTCTCATTGTCCCTATTTTCGTTCTTCCCGTCGTCATTTCACTGAAATCCTTCAACAATTGCTTAATACTGGTTCTAGTCCAACAAAAGGTGGGTGTCCGTGATGGGATAGTCGCACTTATTTTGTAGAGTTTAGAGTGCATAGTCACGAGCACGCCGAGGCTATTTCGTTTTAGAAACGGATCTGTGACTGCACCTTTGTGAGAGCCGAAAGTTCTACCCGATCACTGCCCGGAAGTTGTTTTACAGTGACATGAATAGTATGGACATTATCGTGTTGTCCGGGGAAAAACCTGCTGCGAACACGCACGATGATCTTGGCTAAGATTCTGATGCAAAACTTATGACTGAGACTCAATTGCATAATGTTATATAGGAGGTAGAGGAAATGTTTACGATCTATAGTAATATTATGTCTAGATTTCTTATTGCGTATTAGTTTCTTAACACTTTGTTATTGTCTGCAATGTCCTGTTTGCTTACAAATGCCTTAATGTCGTTTTGTAGTAATAGGTAAACACTCTTTAATACACAAAGTATTGTATATTAATTATTCCGAGTAAAAATACGTTCGTACTTACTTTTACTAAAATTATATAGTAAAAAAAAATACCAAAAAATTCTGCTCAAAAGAATCAACATAGGGAGAATATGAGTAATACTATTTATATATTTCGGAGTTTATGTTTGGAAGAGGGAACTTGAGGTATTTTAACCAAACTTTGCTGCATTCATGCCTAAAAACTAAAATATTAAACTTAAAAAGTAAAAAAGTGTTGGAACTCATTATTACTTATGAGCTTCTAAATTACGTCTAAACGAATTATTTTTATATTTTATTATATTAAAGTTGCATGGAAACCTGCACAAGAAATGCGGCATGTAAACTTTACTTCTACATAAGTTCGATCAGACGGAGCTGAATTACAAAATTATGCGGAAGCCTTTTTCTGTGTAAGTAGTAGGTAGTTATAAATAAAATTATGCGGAAATGGGTCGGTATGTTATAACTGCAATATATACCTACCTACATTGTACACAATAGGTAAACAGTGCGTAGTATAGTCCACAACATACCTACTATTTTTGTGTAGGAAGCTGATTTTAAACGTAAAGTTTTACGAAATCAATTACGCCATTGACGAATGGACACAAATTTCACAGACCGTTTACTTCACACATCTCTCTACGGAAATTCCCGAGACCTATCCCCACTAAGCGAGCCGTGTAGTGGCTAACCGGCGTCGACTGCGGCGGCGGCAGGTCGCCTTCGTTCGCGCCTGAGGCAGAATCCACCGCAGATGGCACTTTTGGGGCTATTCGTTAATTAATTCATGGACGTTATTTACCTGAACCAATTTCACCGGTTAAGCCCTAAAGACGTAGCATTATGGCTGCATCGTTGGAAATTTCGGTGATAACGTTCGCGAAATTTCCAGTAGGTATAGTATAGTTAATTTTAAGTTTAGACTAGCGAAATGACCGGGTGCAAATGATTCTGAGCAATACGCTGTTTGCCTCTAGAATAGTACTGGACAACTTCCTGAATGGACTGTCGTTTATAGTAAAATTTGCGTTACCAGGTTTGAGTGGTCTCAGATTTTTTGATAACTTGATGGAACGGTGGTCCTGGATACAGTATGTATGTGCAGCTCAACTTGTCGCCTTACAAAAAGTCAAATGTAAATAACCTGCGCACACGCGCCGTGCAATACGAACGAGTCACTTCCGAATTTACGTCGTCGACAGAGCTCTTCCAACAAACCGGTTGCCGGCTTGATGTCACGATACACTCAGTGATCTATAAGATAGTCTCTCGTGTGCTGTACACTCGGCAGGGCCTTTGTCCGCGTCTAGGAAGCGGATCTTATTATATCATTTAGGAGTGAGCGTTCAACACTTCCTAAAAAATGCATAATCCTGCCGGAATTCAACAAAAAAAAATGTGATTGATTTAGACCAGCACCAGTAGTTGTATGGCGGCCGGTGAAAATGTTTCCGTGTATGACATCATTCCATTAGTTTTGTTAACGCGTTTGAAGCAATTCGTATACTTACCAAATTGAAGATGGAATATTTATCCAAAAATTATTCAAATTGCAGTATAAAGGGTAATTCACGGCATGGATGATAATGTTCTTATTTGGTTTGTTTGTCTTTAACACATGTTGTATTTATATTTTTAAGGAGATTGATCTGGATGCCATCATTAGACATTGGAATTTACGATACCAAATATCAATTAACTTATTTATTTGACCAGTTGACCATCATCAATGGATGAAGGTCATACACAGAACAATAATTGTCCCAGAAATGATTATGTCGCATTTTAAAACAAATAGTGACATTGTACATTTTTAAGCGATTTATATTTTCTCGAATGTACAAACCACTTCTATGGAAAAAGATTTACCTCACTATGAGGTAAAAACTAAAACGTGGAACTGGCCTACGTCTATGGCTTCATGTGAATTTATAGACAACGAACATTAATCTATAGATAAAAAACGGATCTAAAAAATTTACCAAAATATTTTAACCTTGGAACCGCCACTGCCTGCAACACGGGCGAAGGACTTAGACCAAGATACTATTTTGCTATTCAATATAATCAAGAGTGAGTCAACAAGTCTAAAGTGGTCGTAATAGTTCAAACTTTGTGGTTGAATAAACTAGCAAATCCGGGTACTCAGCGTTTAGGTTCCTTCCCTTACTGAAGTCGCAGCTTCGGGCAAGGCCGATCTGGCGTGTATATTCAATCTGGCTCCCACTTTCCAGGATGTACTTGCCTATAGCCAATCGGCTGGAGCTATTAGGTATGATACTATCCCCCAACCTCAACTTTGGCTCATATATCGAGGCTACGGACCAACGCGCAGCCATGAAGCTGGGCATCCTCTCGAACAGTTGCTCGCATTGTATCAAGCACAAGTTCGATCGTGTATAGAATACTGCTCTCATCTTTGGGATGGATCAGCAAAATACCAGCTTGCGGCTCTGGAGGCAATAGAGCCATGCTAGAAGGCTCATAGGTGACGATAGGCTGTTTGATGCTCGGCTACAAATCCTACAGCACCACCGAAAGGTTGCAAGCCTATCTGTCTTATATCGGGTGCTTTTCGGAGAGTGTGCTACGGAGTTGCATAACCTAATACCCCCAACGCGCTTTTAGAGTAACCAGGAGAACGGCAAAACGTCATCCATACCAGGTGGGTATACCATTTAAACGAACCGAAACGGTTTGCGTCTACTTTTATAGTGCGAAATGCCAGGATGTAAAATGACTTGTCGGAGTTTGTGTTCCCTGCTACAGTCTGAAGTCCTTCAAGTTACGGGTAAATATCTAATGAACAAGTACGCTCCATCATAGACCACATCGCTGCTTAACATCAGGAAGGATGGTGGTCAGCCCAGCAGTTCCGAGCTTAAGAATACGACTGAGGTTTTCCCTTGTCTGTCGTAAAAGGCGACTGAAAGGGCGTAGGGGATGTGGCACGCGGACGGGGACTCGCGCGCCTCTAAGACGACCCCTGAGTGTAGTGTGTGAGTACCGTGGTGACCCTGTTACCGCCGTACGACATCGTGAGCGGGGGGTGCGTAGATCGCTCCCATTCCGGTGACAGTATGCGTGGGCCTAGCGAGGCTGGGGCCACCCTTGGACGTAGTGGCTCAGGCTGTTCCGGGGGCCCGGAAATAACGCGGGAGTGGTCACCGTGAGATTTTAGTGGGTGCGAGTCCCACATAAAACCGCCGCTGTCCCCGTTAGCGGTGGGGTATCCTAATAATTATTATTGTTCACTGTGTTTAAAAAAAGTTAGATCAATGAAATAATCATAATACCTAATTCATAATCGATATCATATTACCTAATTATACGAAATAATCATAATCATATTACTTAATTATCATCGCCATGTTGGCTCTCAGAAAACTTTTTTGGCAGTATCTGTCAGTGAAGTGTGTGGTAAGTAAGTGGTAGGTAGTGAGCCTAGGATTTGAGTGCGGGTAGGATTAATTGTTAGTGATGCATTTTTTAGGAAACACTTTTAAAACTTTTGACCAATTCTACGTGATTGCTGAGTCTTAAATGCTTAAGTTTGGGTTTTCGGCCCGTGTTGTTGGCCGCGCCCTGTATTATCTTACACACCAGATAAGTGATTTTAAAATCTATGGTATTTAGAACATAATTTAAAATGCATCATTTGGCGCTCAAGAGGTAATAAAGCGGGTTAGGCAGAGGCAGTTGTGAAGCAAATGACTACTGATCACCAAGCGTATTTAACCCAAAGGGATACAGGGTGGGACGATCGCCGTTAACATGCACTGCTTAAACAATATTGGCCTAGTAAATTACAATGTTCCGGGGGTAAAGTGGATGGGCTTCCTTTTTCCTCTTTTCAGAACAAAAAGGTTCCATAACGTCATTTTCTTTAGAATAAACGGGATTTTCCTGCCTTGATGATCATATTCTTAAAGAATTATCATACACTATTATTTTATTAGCTTTGCCACGAGTTGTAACTCACGTTCTATTTGTGCCTGTGGTATTATCGGATAAAAAATGTAGCTCAGTTACTCAGGGATAATGTAGAATAATTATAATAAATACAAATTATCCATTTTTAAAACACTAGTGTAGTTTACTTTAAGGGTCGGTGCTACTTGATTGCCATAAGGAACAACCATCGATGAGTATGTTGGCATTTTCTCCACAATAATTTTTATGGAGTTCTATAATCTTATTTACAAACTGTAATGTGTGAGACATAAATACAGATTGGTTATGATTTATTATAGGCAGCC
The DNA here is from genome assembly GCA_012932125.1 of Conopomorpha cramerella. Classification (NCBI taxonomy): domain Eukaryota; kingdom Metazoa; phylum Arthropoda; class Insecta; order Lepidoptera; family Gracillariidae; genus Conopomorpha; species Conopomorpha cramerella. Next base: position 44,056 of record SJJU01000640.1, on the reverse strand, counting down.
ATTTCTGCGTTATCAAAAATTGGTCTAAATGGTACAGGATGCCATTGCCACTTTTTAAATACTCTGCGACGAAAAGCAAGATCGTTGGGTATGAAGAAAATCAAAGATCATCTAGGTATTATTGATCTCGCTACTAACCTTTCTTTACTCCTATCAGGCAAAATTAAAAATGGGTGGGATTAGTACTACTGAGAAGAAAGACTTTCTGACAGGGACTGAAGTCCCAGAACGACACTATACAATATGAATAGGTTATCCCAAATATACACCAGCAACTTTCAAATTAAAAGTAGAAAGATTTTCTTCTTCTTACCAGTTGAATACTAAAAACTCCTGTTTTTTTTTTACCTGCAGAAATGGGCACTAAAGTAATTTCACAAAGAGGGTGCGCTATCGATGAAGTTCTCCATCTAATTAGGTAAAGTGTGGTGAAAAAGTTAAAACGACTCACCGATAGTACGAGGCGACGATGTAACTGCGTCGTTGAACTACGGACAATGTTGCCGATGGTGTTTTCGGATACCCTTATATTTTTCAAGCCAAGGTACCCCGCTGACTCATGTAGATACATGTCCCAGAGGGATATTGTATAGTCTTGTACAGTCACGTGTATAAACATTGTATGAACTTAATCATAATCATCAGCCACATGAAGTCCATCGCATGACGAAGGCCTCCTCAATGATTTCAATGATCATTTGGGGGGAAATGCCAATAATCGCCAAGCTTGCCAGGCGGTGATCGCGGTGGTGTTGTGGTTTAACTCACAGAGAGCGCTGCTGCCCATCCTCTGCCCCCACGACAGGTATAGTTGGGCTGGGGTGATGAGACAATATGTATTCTATGAACTTAGCAACATTTCAAAATAATTTTCTTTTTATATAACTTTGATAATAAGACCTATTACATCGTAATACGGGATCTAGAGTACCACATTTGTAAATAAAAACTTTGCTATGCTTTAAAAGAAAATGCCTTTGAAATTTTATTAAGTACGCTTAAGGATTAAGAAATAATTAATACAGAATTCGTGATAGGCTTATAGGAAATTGGATAGGTACTATTGTCATCTTATGGTTTTCCTCGCATCTTGTATTTAGGACTACCTAGTCCTACGTACATACGAGCCGTTATAAAGGTGCGTTAGGTGGTTACATGCGCCTAATCTTTGAATATGTACATTTTAATTATGTTTTCCACGTTAATTATATTTTCAATTTGATTAAGTTTTTGACTTGTGAAATGTTAAGTATTTTTTGTAATTATATTCGGCGTACATTATTAGGTAAATGTTTAAAGAAATACCTCTAATAGCTCAAAATTTGCTTAAAACAAAAAAAAGATTACACGAATTTTCGTAGAAAGCTCAATTGATAAGGATAAGGTTCTGGTAATTAATTTTTCATCCACTTTCCGACTATGATCTATAAAATCATGTTTGTAAGTATTGAGTAGATACAGGACAATTATCCCTATACATTTTTAATGTCAGAGTTCCAGTATTGTAGGTAATTTAAGCGGTAATCAAACAACAAAAACTTCTATAGAAACAACATACTGCACAAATATTGGTCCTGGAGTTGTATTAACTTTGCCGTGTTAATAAACATAAGTGGCTGACTGTACCCAGTTTTCTTTGGGAAATGAACCACATCTGTGACAGAGGGTGGCGCATTATCAGTTCCATTCCTATAATTAGATCCCGAGATTTTCCTGCGGCTTTCAGAGCTAATGCTTTGTTGCCTTGTGCTGCTTAGTGTAGGTTGTGCACTAGCGATTCTGCGGTAGCTTTTAGTAATAGTTTTGTAACCAAGAAGTGCGGTTTGTGGCTTATTTTAAGTGTATTTATTATTGTTCAGACTGTGTACTCACTAAGGTCCTACTAATGACAGGAATAGTTCTTTTCAGTTAATTCTTAGGAGATATTAAAGAGTGTTTTGAAGTGATGCAATAAAGTAAGGCAAGGTGTCAACGATAAGGGGGAATTTTCTTCTACTTTTTTCTGACAGATTTTCGGGCGGACAACTGTCAATACTGTAATACTTTCAAAAAAAAAGTTTGACAGTAATGACAGTTCTCCGCCCGAAAATCTGTCAGAAAAACGTCAATGAAAATTCCCCATTTATAATATGTGAGAAAAGCGTAACATTTTTGTCTGCTAGTATTGTGTTGTCTTCATTGTAAAAAAAAAAAATACACTTCACGCCTTCAATCTCAAAGAGGGGTAGGCAGAGGCACTTGCTAAAGCAAATACCCACGGTTCACCAAGCGTATTTAACCCAACGTGACAGGGGGTGAGCCCATCGCCGTTATAGGCTTCACACACCTTGTGGTGGGCGGGTTTCATCACGATGTTGTCCTTCACCGTACGAGCGTTGCGTTGCGTACATAGGGTCTGAAAAAGAGTCCCATTGGTACACGTCCAGTAGCCGGACTCGAACCCGGGAACTCCCGGTTACAAGTCAAGGATCCGACCAACTGGACCACAGACGCTTTCTTTGTCTTTGTCTTCATTGTGTCAAATACTTTAGATTATACTAGCTAACCGCTCCGGCTTCGCATGTGGGCTTAACTGAAAAAAAACCATAAAATTATCGTTGTTTCTCTACTGCTTATGTATGTAATACACATATTAGAGCGGCCGTCTGGATTCCTCCATATCCCTAATTAAATGTTGCTCTTGCTTTAACGTTACAACATATTAAAAGGTCGAACATTGCTAAATCCATTTATCTAGTAAAATCACGTTTTTTTTTAAAACGTGCGGCATTATTTATTTATTTGACGCCTATATAATATGTCAATATAGGTAATTAAAATAGACTATGGCAACATCAACTTTAGCCCTCAATGGTAATATTGCGAAGCCTAGTATCAAGTATTAACATCAGTGGTCATTCTTAGTGGTAATTGTCAGACTCATCCCTACGATTACAGTTATTTGTATTTATTTAGCTCCACTGGATATATAAAGCCATTTATCACTATTTCTGCCTAAATGGTTGTGGTACATAGGACCTTAATAAATTCCTCCGCTAAAAATGCATTGGGTAAAAAAGCAAAGCTCTGACATGTTTTTTTTCGTTCTAGTCCGAAAGTGTTACCGCTATTTCCTATCATGCATACATTCTACGCACGTCCATAATTCCCAAAAGAGGTGGACAGAACCTTAGAATCAGAAGGACTATTCGGCCATCTTTTACGTATAATAAGCAGGGCTTATTCCGAATATCCCCTAGAAAATCTACCCCAGGGTGGATAGTGGGAACACACGCGCCCAAAAATCCACCTCGCCACTTAAATCAAATTTTCAAACATATGACAGAGTGGTGAAACGAGCGTGCATGTTCGGAATATCTACCCTGGGGTAGATTTTCCAGGGTGGATAACCGGAATAAGCCATAAGCAGTTGAGAATGACAATATGGGTATTCAGTTACGAGTTGCACAAAACACTCTGTTGCTAGCTCATAGCCTGAATAAACCTAAATTTCCAAATCCCACATCATACATTCTATTTATATCTCAGATCAGGTGTATCACACAAGTATTCTAACAATAATGTGATACAGCTACGTACTTAATACATCTTAGATAGACCACTAGGTCTTACAATGGTTAGCTCCTGTAAATACAGTATAGCATATTATTTTATCAAGCATTTGCTCCATCCTGAATATCAGGCGCTGTTACCAAACAAACGTGCACACAGCTGTATGGCACTTTTTTAAAACAAAAATCGTTATATATTCCGCTTGTAGTGTGGAACACCCGGAAATAATAAATCGTTGACTGACACGGATATTTGTTGACGTTGCTGTGCACTAGTTTCGGTTGTCCACCCTTTAAAATACATCCCCAAGTGTACCTACCCAAACCCATACTGAACCAAACAAAACAACGTACCTGAAAAAGAAATGTTGACATCACATAAAAAGGGTCCAATCTGAAAATGTATGAAGTATCCAAAAAAACTTAAATAAATTACCATCAGGTGACTTATCATCATCAGCCACATGACGTCGACTGCTGGTCGAGGGCCTCCCCCAATGATTTCAATGATCATTTTTGGGGGAGGAATGCACCAATAATTGTCCGCAGGCGGCGGCGGGCAGGTGGGTTGGCGATCACAGTAGTTATGTGGATTAACTCTCAGAGAGCGCTGCTGCCCGTCCTCAGGAGAGTTCCCTCGGTCGCCTCTTACGACCCCCACGACGGGAAATGTTGGGCTGTGGTGGTTACGCATGTATTCTATTCGCCGTCTTTTCTTTCTTTCTAATAATCAACGATTATTGTATGACCAGAAATGACCCATAGTAGGATACGCAGTCGTTTTACCTCGGGATGATCTCTGTACAGTAAGTACCCAGGAATATCCCCTGAACAATGTATATACGAGTTTTCTTCGGCATTATCGTGGGATATTATTGGAGAGCTCGATGTGACCGCAGCTCCGATCGCTTGAACTTGCCTTATTTGTATCCAACACCGAAATCTGATCTATTCTCCATCAGGGACTCAGGGTAAGAAATAATGGTAAGAAAAGGTAATATGAGAACTTTGGAACGCGGCGGGAGTCTTTTGTTAAATAAATCGATAATCTTACAGCACAACCATTATTTACTTTTTAATTATTTTGCGACCTAAATAATATCTGGTGTGCGAAACGGAATTATTAGACTAAGAGTTACCACATTTATCACCAATGCCCTTACAATAATTTGACCATATAAACCCCATTTGCCAGTCAAAAAGTGACCTTATCGGCATGCTTATAAAGGTGCTACCCACTCCAGCAGCACTAATAACATAATTGTATGTTTTATACTTATGTAGGTAGTATCATGAACAAGTTTTTAAATTCCAGGAAATCAGATTATCCCATCCTAAGGTAACTACTAGCTTAGGAAACCCACCGACATTCTCTTAGCCAGGGCATTTTGATATAAAATTTTAAAACGAATAAAAGTTTTTTAATATCACCAGCCAGTGCATTCTACAAAATGTTAGGAAGTCTTTCCTTCCATATGGATTGCGGAAGTCTTTTTCATCTATGCAGTCGTCAAGTCAGGTCTTCGCAGAGTAGCCACTTACTTATCATTCCCGAAGAAATATATTAAAGATTGAAAAAATCTTAAGTATTTTGTCAGGGCAGGAAAAGCATCATGGAAGGCCAAAGTAATTAAGCGGCTCGTAATTTAGAAAAATATATGGGATGTTATTAAGTACCGATTGAACATTTACCCTCGTATTCATAAAGTTAGAACAGCGTTAGTGCACTGTTAGTCAAGGTCTCATAACCTGGTCAAATGTACGCCAAATACGGACAATCCAATCTAATTTGATATACGTCAAATAGTTATTCCACGTTTTAACTTTTTATGAATACGACAATTAGGGTTTATCTTAAACTTATCTGCTATCATATGCATGTATTATACCTAATATAAACCTCTAGAATCATTACTTATTCCAAAAGATAGATAGATCTCTTAGAATAAACCGTATCAAAAACCGTTCCATAGTTTTAAAGATCTAAGCATACATAGCGACAGACAACGGGAGGCGACTTTGTTATTTATGTGTATTTATTTATAGATCACAAATAAGACCAAGGAATAAAAAAAAAGTAATTAAAATACCCTCAGGGATCTCATGGATACTGTAAGATATTGTGAGTTAGACGGCCAAGAAAGTGGTCTACAAGTTTTGAAGGCACTTCCTGTGTTACAAAATCATCCATAAGGTAGACTAATCAAAAATTAATATTAATGTCTTTATGACGTTCATATGACTTTCTTTTAATTAACTCCGATATTTTATCTCACATTATTTTTTGCAGGGATTTATTGAATTGATCCAACCACTCTATGTCGATTTTGTTTGTCTTGATTACGTACGTTAGTAAAAAAAAACTATATCTAGAGATATAAACAATTTCAAGTAATAGCGCGCAACAAGGACAAATACCTTTCACGTTGTAAAAAGATGTACTTCTCTTCGACATATGACTAAATCGCAACCCGTTGGCCCGACCCGAGCATATCTACTTAAAGCACCTAGAGTGAATTGTGACTTAAGGAGCTTTAAGTACACATTTCAGTCTACTTAAAGCACCTGGGTGAATTCGGTGCTTTCAGTGAATTAAGTCAACCTTTGCAGGTGCTTTGAATAAGTTGGAAAGATGTAACACGATGAGCAAATAGTGCCAAACATACAATATTGAACAATGTGACGAGTCTTTATATGATTTCCTTCGCGTAGTTTCAGTAATATTTTTTTATTAAACTTATTTTTTTAATTAAAATTTATTTTTACTAAAAATACTTTTACTATTTATTACTAACACGTGGTTCTAACTTCTACCCTTCTTTTTATAACACCTTACGGGATGAATTTTAAAAAGTCCTGTCTTATCCCACGTAAACGTCATAAAAATAATCCCTGTGCAAAACTTTAGCATTCTAGGGTCAAGAGTTTGAGCTGGGCGATGATGAGTCAGTGATGAATTAATCAGTCAGACATGAGGGAGATCTTTTATATAATACAGATAGATGTTTCTGCATCTCACATAAATTGACAATGGAGCTAGCAAAGCTTATGAATAACTATTCATAAGATGAGCTTTGCTGTGATTACAAAATAACAACAAACTACAGATTGCCTATGTGGGAACAAACGGAGTAATGGATTTTGAAATTCTGTCAAATACAATGACAGATATCGCCGTCTGTACACGTTGTCGATGCAGGAAACCACTAGCGCGGACCACGGTACTGCGAAAATACAGAGCTTCAGAAATTAGGGCAAAAGGCATATGGGGTTATCAATAGTGAAGCAACATGGTTTCACATTTCATATTAGCAACTGAATGTTTACCAAGAAACCACCACACCATAGGTAATATATACTATAACTACTTACTTCGACATGAATACTATATTCTATTTACGCACATTTTTGGACTATCCATGCTGAGTAGGTTTTCTAGGATGGATGGACCGGAATACGTCGAATAATATCTGTAGAACATCTTGTATGACACTTCCCCTAGTCACTGGTGTTGCCAAAACTATTCCTAATATATTCCAACTAAATATCCTCCTTTTTTCTAGTAATGGTACTTATATGTGATTGAAACATCACATACATTTTTGACAAACTTTATATATTTTATAAGAGTATTAAAAATCGACATTACTGACGCCATTAAAATTTCTCCAAAACTCGATCAATTTTAACGTACAATTTTGTATCTAAGCAAAAAGGTTATTTTTCTAGAAACAACTATAAATTAACAGTACGAACTACGACTCAGCCTTCAATATTATGGACGTTTTGTACTTAAGCATCGACTTTAGGAACTTCATCAGCCATACTGGCAAGCACTAGGTTCTTGTCGGTTCCAGTTAGTTTCTTGGGCTCCAAAGCTGCCCTCATTTCCAGAGCTCTCGTGTCAGTCTCCAGCGATTGCTCCTTCTCTTTCAAATCTATGTCTATCTTTACCGACGTGCCTTCTAAAGCGTTATACGTAGCCCTGGAATGAAAAATATAAGCAACTATTATGTTTAATTGATTTGAATTAAAAAACGCTTCTATTTCGTCTAAAGGCATCAATAGCTTCTAAAACATCGAGCACAATAATTGCTATTCTTCTCAAGAGTTTTCACATGCATGACGAGTACGACCAAAACTTTGTAATATATGAACAGTGTATACTCACTTTGCACAGTCCAATTTATCCTGTAGCTTCCGAATCGTCTCCCTCAAATTCCTAACTTCTTCCTTGAGTCCAATATCAGCCTCATCAGAGCACAGCTCGATACCGGGCCGGTAACCTCGAGTCTCCAAACGGGTTTCAGCTACCTTCAGGGCGTTCATTTTGTCAGTGAATTGCTCGCCCATTGTTTTTAATTCTTTAGCTAGTTTGTCCATGTTTTCTTCCATCTGGGGAGAAAAAGATTTGCATTTAATAAACGCGAGGTAATTATTACTTTTATTTTATGTTGCTTCCTTCGTGTCCCTAAAAAAACTATTAAAAACACTAAATAAGTAAATACCCACTCGAATTCAGTATTTCTTTCTTTACAATTATTAGCAAAAATCAATGCACTTGGATTTTTGCTATTATTATACTTGGGTTGGTCAAAACCAGAACTAGCACCATCTAGGCGAGGACAAAGTAAGAAGTGGTTCTTAAACATCAAAATAATTAATATTCAGGACCTATATACATTTCCTCATACTCCTATAGGTATCTTATGGCAACCACGAGCCTTCAAAACTACATACTTGCAAAAAATAAACCTTTAGTTTTTGCCACTGTAGCTCATTCCTAGCCCGCTGAGTGTCGTAGATCCTCCGGCGCATCATGTAGTTGGTGACATCGGTCTGAGCGCGCAACATATTGCGCGCACGGCCTCGAGCAACGAATAAAGTCTCGCGCAGGCGCAAAGTGTCTGCGAGCTCGTTGATCGCCATGTTCTTCGTCGCTTCGCATTGGTCCAGCCATTGTTGGTATGTTATCATTCTGCATATTACAGGTAAAATTGTGTTCAAAATACGGTCTAGGAGATAATAACAGAATACCATTTATTAGAGAGATATCGAAATGAAGAGACTATATCACCTACAAGTATAAAAATATTACTTAATGGTACCTACTAATAAAACTCCATAAACTTTTGTTTGCCAGTGGTATATTAAATCCATTAGCAAAAACTTTCTCAAAGAAATAGGTAATCTATACCTATCCAAAAAAATATCCGAGTAATACGAGACATCTCAATTCCATATTTCAGCTTCAAAAAGGAAGGCATTAAGGAAAGGGCCAAAAAATTGCGAAACTGCGTGCATCCTCAAGGATTGTATTTATTGCCCTTTGTCACGTAGGAAGTAAATTACCAACCCCCCGTTATAGATGCCGGAAACTGCGCCAACTTTTCTCTGGATGAGATTAAATAAATGACTACGGTAGTATTATGTTAGGTACCTACTTTAGGTACATAATTTGTTTTTCATTGGCACAAACTGCGTAGCGCCTATTATTCAAATACTGTGACAGATATTAAGCTTCTGAACTTTCTGTGATCCCGGTGCGCCATAAGTTTTTCGTTTAGAACGTACAACGACCTTCGGGCATTACGTTCAAGATTAAACTGTATTATTTGGAATTGACGTCTTTTTGGTATTTCTGGGAATTTAAGATAACTTATGTTATATTAAAAAGATAATTTATGTTATATTTCAGTATCATGGATTACTCGGACATCCTGACTTAATACAACATGATTTCCTGAATCTACCTGCAACAGCGCATGGATCTACTGTGATGAACGAAGATGGGTCTTGTCTAAAACATCGCATTGGACCAGTTCAGATTGATGATTAGGGGCCCGAATTAACACAAACTTCAACTTACTTGAGTAGACTACAAGTACAATTACCGGGTAAATCCCATTTATTCTATAGAACAAGTTTCTCGCTCCCACTTTTCTTACAGAAAGAAAAGGACAAACATACTACTATAGTTCAATAACGTCTTGTTCTATAGAACAACAAGTTCTACCCCACTTAACACGTGTTGAAACAAAATCGAAGCTAATTTCAAACTCTACATAAACTCTCCGCCCAACGATAGAATACCAATCAAACTTCTATTGTCTTAGATTGAGTGTCCGTTGAATCTGTTCATAGTATTAGTTCAGAACATCTTGCAAAGTTTACCTTTTGGGCGTTTTCAACGAGTCCGTCTTGTAAGTTATATTAGCGCAGTCCTTGTCCAAGCCCAACATATCTTTGTCAATCTGCAGAGCTTCGTTCTTGTCGTTCAAGTCGAGTTGAAGTTTGAATTTCACCACTTCAAGTTTGTTGATCTTCTCCCAGGCCGACTGACAGCGGTCAATCAGCATCTTCTTGTTGCTTTCAGTTACGCAGAGTTCCTAGAGTTATTCCAGACTATGTGTCATGCGTAATTACTTAAACCTATGTCCATGTTCCATAATCCGTGTGGACAGTCCCTTCGGACACATGACTCTAATTGTATTTTTTTATATTGCAATTCAACCTTTAACCTGACAATTGGAGGTTTAGATGGACCAGTAATCCAATAAGGCTGGTTTCGGGTGACATATCAGCAGTATAGGTGACCACTCCACAGTATCGATTGGCCATCGATAGCTATTCGATAGTTGAAAACTCATGTAACCGCTTAATACGACTATCGAGTGGGTATATAATTTCGACGTTCAACAATGTAGAGCCAAACTATCGATTTTTAGGCAACACTAGAATATTCTAGTTAGAAAAGCAACGTGAGAGATAACCAGGATACGAAAGTGCATATCGTATCCTGGTTATCTCTTACGTTGCTTTTCAAGCCATGTATTGGAAGAATATAATATCATTACTTTTACGTTCACCTAAATGGCAAGCACCAGTGCCAAGATATCAAACACATTACCAAAATAGTTACTTGCAAGGAATCCCAAAGCAATGTTTAGGCTATCACTTAACTGTCAACACGACGAATTGTTCCTTGACGTCCTGCCTACAATGTTGTTGGTATTTATCATAGAATAATTTCAGTAAAATGTATAACTTTCAGCGTATCATTTCCGATATTCATATGGTTTAAGAACATCAATTGTAAAAAAAAAAACTACGAACCTAACAGCCCATTTTAACTTCGATCATAATAACGTGATGTACCAACGTTGCTAACAAAGTATATTGTGGATCTATGTTCCACTGCAGGCCTGCAGTGAAAAGGCAATTTAAGTTGCAATTTCGTCCGATGCATCTTACTCTCCCGCTCTTAGCGATGCGAAATGATAGAGAGGGAGAGCCGGAGCTCTCCCTGTACTAGTACTGTAGCAATGAGTCCCTTTTACAGACCCTAGAGAATATAACTGTGGTCTATAGACATTGTGTAACAAAGCACTATTCTAACTTTATTAATACTACGGTTAGGATTAAATTGGACCTTATATCAATAATTTATTGAAGCATCGTAACCAAAGCAAGTTCATAATTGCAATGAGACAAAAGTTGTTACGAATGATTTAAAGCGAAAATTTGAATCACGTTCACACTGGCAATTAATACGTGTTTGAATAGGTAAATCAACGTAAATTTCCATACTTTATGATTAGCTTTTAATTAGTTCGGAAACTCCAGTGAATCCGTGATACGATTTACTTGTATACGCCTATTTGCATACAGCTAATATTCAACTAAATATTTTGCGATGTAGTAAATTAAATAAAAAATATCCTAGAGGTAGGTATGTTTATATCGATAACATTACCTAAGGCAGTATGGTAAAATAGATGTACAGGTGTGTAAAAAATAATAGCAGTAAACATAATTATTTTAAATCATATTTTCATTATGCAGGATATGCAATCAAACTTTTTTTGCAACTATTTTAGCAATCAAAAATTTATAGTAAATTTTGTTTTATAAATAAATTGTACTTTTTTTGTTTTAAGAACAATGGCAAAATATTTTATGGAGTGACGAAAGCAAAGTTGTACTGTTCGGAAGCAAGGGACGCCGTGAGTACGTGCGAAGACCACCAGGTGCTGCCTACCTCCCGCAGTACACTGTGAAGACTGTGAACCACGACGGCTTAACTTGATGGTTTCGGGTTGCTTTTCGTATAACGGTATGGTTATAATTGTGTCGTTTTAATTCAAATTGAAAGTATAAGGATCAGCATTACTACTTGGAAAAGATTCTTCAGAGTGTAATGCTTCCGTTTGCCGAAGACTATGCCACTACAATGGATATTTCAACAAGATAATGACCCGAAGCATACACCCAAGCAAACTGGTAAAAGATTGGTTTGAGTCGAAGAAAGTGGAAGTTTTGCCATGGCCGACAGTCACCCGATCTTAACCCAGACAGGACAGACATCAAGGATGCTGTATCAAATGAAAAACCCACCACAAAAGTCCAGTTATGGCAGGTGGTGGAGTCAGCGTGGAAGGTCATTAGCATTGAGAGGTGTCAGAACCTGGTGGACTCCATGCCTGCGCGTCATGCAGAACAGAGGTCATGCCACTAAATATTAATGCATTACGGATGTTTTGTTGGATTTTTTTTTTACTTTTGAGACAGTTTTCGTGAATAGAAGAGAACATCAATAAATTCTGTGAAAAATAATTTAATACGAGTATATCTTAGAAGTTTAAACAGTAACCTGCTCCAAGTAATACAAAACTTATTTTGAATTTTTTTATTTCAATTGTTGCTCTTATTTTGCACACAACTGTATAGTGTAATATCAGTTGCATACTGGTTTTAATTAACCGTGTGGTGACGGTGAAGAAGATAAAAAAAATTGCGATCGGCTCTCTACCTCTCCGCTCAACTAATATGTAAAATGACAATACCGAATGTAAATTCGTTGTAATGACTAGTTATTATTATTAATCATCAATCAAAAGCAATTGTTGACTGACAAAAACAGGCTGCTGCGGCTGAAAAAGAGCTGATGTATCACATGTTGATTTGGGATGTAAATATTAGTCATCAGTTGTCTTTCTTCCTGGTGTGTCGTAGGAGCCGACAATGACGAAGTTGGGAGTTTTAGGTTTATTCAGGCTATAAGTTAGCAACTTGTAACTGAAGACCCACATTGACATTCTTAACTCAAGCTAAATTGTCGAAAAAAGTGGTGTGGTTTGTGAGACGAGAATCGAACTCGTCAAGCAATGTAAAATTAATAACTCACTTTTTTTAATTCCGTATCGGCTCTATCATAGGTGAGTTCAGAACTTCTCCTCCCATCTCTATTCGAGAGAGACTCGGCGCAGACAAGTAGCGGCATATTGAGTTGCTCCAACTCCCTTTCCGTCGAAGCCTTCTCTTCCTTCAGAGCTCCCATTTCGCGATCGATACGTTCCAAAAGCTCCTGAATGGTGGACTTCCATTGTTCGATTTCGTAAACTCTGATGGAAATTAATTAAGCATTAACCGTGGCATTCATAAAGTAAGAATAGCGGACTAGTGCACTACTAGAAAATGTTGTAAAATTTACACTAAATACAGACAAACTGGTCTGTTGATACTTACTATACTGATAAGTTGATATACGTCAACTAGTAAGTCAATGTTTTAACTTTGTATGACTACAACGGTTATTGTCTAATTGTCTAGGTAAAATTGTAAAAAAAACATGTAAGAAATTAGGTAATTGCTATTCCAGTTTATTAGAGATTTTTTTATTGCGATGTACACCACACCTCAAATACACTTCAAATAATCACTATTTCAATGGGAATTAGAGGGTGAATGTTTCAGCCATCGGTTAGATCAGGGCAATGAAGAAATGATAACCACTCCCTTCGGTTCCCATGACGAAATCGATGGTCCCTATTAAGAAAGTCGGATCTGCAAAACAGTTCAGGAGAGAAGATATTTTTGGATATTAAAACTAAACTACTTGTGGTACATACTTCAAATTTACAACAGCTTATAATCTTTGGTACCTTTACGTGATGTAATATACGTATAAATTATATATTATAGATCTTAATATCGCCAATCTAACGGTGTAGAAAAGTACACTATTAGTTATTCCTAAAATTGCACTACCGACATTTTTAACTCGGACCATCGAAATTTTTCTACTTACCTAGCTCTCAACCGATTGTTATTGTGGTAGCTGTCCCATTCGGATTTAATCCTAGTTTCATTCCTGAGCTGGTGTGCCCCGTGCCTCAGATCGAAGGCATCAGCTCGCCGCGTATCCGATGTTACCTGATGAAAACGAAGAACAACATAACATATGATATCTTTTTTATACGCACATGGGAAATGTCAAAGTGACATCCATGTCCCTGGGTAATCATATGGCAATGACGTCGTGTAAGCTCGTATTTCTAAAGTAGGTTTTTACATAAGCTTTTAAGGCACCCTGGGGATATAAAATATAGGGCCCTACAGAGATTTCTCCACTCCACTCTTATTTGAAGTAAACGTATTCCCAAAGTGCACACATCTTGTTGTCCCACTCGTGACTATGAGGAATGGCAGAGAGAGAGTGATATGCGCCTGGGAATAGCCAATATAATGGAACACAAACAATAGTGCTATCATGTTTAACGTAAGTCATCAAACTGCGTAAATCAAATTCAGGAAAAGTGTTTGGAGGTCAATAAGGCAATTCAAGACAAGGAAGGAATAGCCACCATCACATAACAGGAAAAAAATCGGAGGGGAAGGGTAAGGAAATAGCACGAAATCGCGACGTGTCCACTCAAGTCAATCATTGTATTTACAATCAAACAAATTAACTGCTGACCTACTTGTAGACAGTTTAGTAGGTCTTTCGATTTTGAATGCATCTATTAGATATTCCAGTATTTTTAGGGAGAAAGGTGATGAAAATGACAATTTGATTTTGTATTAGAATTTGAATTAATTCTTTACACGTTTTGGAAGAATGAAATAACGTTAGAACACGTTTTTAAAAAACTATGAACAAGCGTTTGTCCATCATTCTGCCTGATTTTATCTGTAGTAGGTACCAAAATCTAAGTATTACAATAATATTAGTATTAAAAGCCTGTTTTATTAAAATCTTCATACATATTTAAGGCCAGAGATAATTTATTACTTATTACCGACTCTAATGTCCCTCATTAAATATCTTTTCTAAGATGAAAATTAACTCAATTACTGAATATATTAAAGAAAAGCAAATCAACGCCCCTTCTTATAATATAGATACCGGAAGAATGTAGACATTGGCGGAAAAGTGATTGATGGAATACCTCGCCTACTTAGCGAATCATCAATTTCTTTCTTTTTTTAAGTCGCGAAAATATGGCCCTACAAATTGGAAAAGTCTGCGTCCTTTCCGTGCGGAATATAAAGCGATCAGCGACTGCATGCATCTTACCGGCGCGGCACATTTAGAATACCGCCACGTCGAGCCCATGAATCAAAATGAAGACGGATGCCCAACTTGAATCTTGCACAAGTTTCAAGCAACTTATAAAACTTTTCTAATTTGCCACCACCTCGGGCCAGGAGCGAGAACATCCGAGCAATAGTTAATAGAGCCTATATGACTGTATGCAATCATGACATTTTGATGCAACGCATCGCAAAGTTTCTATGCGAGGAGCAGGTAAGTTAGCGCTTGTTGGTAGTTAAACAAGTTCATTGAGAGTTTTACCCGTGCGAGTGACGAGTGCGATTGTGGTTCCTCTGCGAAAGTGGAATTATAACGCCTAAAAAGACTTTCACAGGAGACCATCAACAGATAGATAGAAACGTTTGCGAGTCTGGAGTCAAATTCAACTTCGAGTTTCTAGTAGTAGTTTGAATGGGCTTAATAGTCTTAACATTCCTTATGGACTTATCAATAACAAATGTATGACTCTTTAAGACCAATAAGTCAAAACACCAATACCTACATAGTATAAAACAAAGTGGCCTCCCGCTATCTGTTCCTTGTGTATGCTGAGTTCTTTAAAACTACTCAGCGGATTTTAATGCGGTTTTCTTTAGTACACGTAGATACAGTGATTCTTGAGGAAGGTTCATAAATGTATAATACATGCATATAATAACAGCGAAACACTGTTAATAAATGTATATTGGCAAAACAACGTTTGCCGGGTCAGCTAGTTTTACATAAGAGGGGTTCAACTTTGGCCCTAAAGCGAGAAAACGTTTCTGAATAACAAGTATCTAAATAAAAGGTTGCGCCGCGTTCTGTTCAAAAACATATAGAGAAACACTTGTGAAAACACAATGCTGATTAGGGTCGGACTTGGGTTCTCTTACCTACTGGCTTAAGGTCCTAATATTATGCAATGAACTTAACCCCCGACCCATTGTTAACCAACATACAATCAATTCACACACTAGAAGTGTGGAAAAACCAACTGGTACAGGACTTTTAGATTAATATTTCGAATACAAGGTCCACTATTCATGTTTAGAGCCACAAATAAATCGTTTATGATTCAGAGTCGATTGTCGTTACATCGTTACATAAAATACCTAGCAGTCAAACATAACGACAGCAAGGCTCACTGGAGCAGAACAAACAAAATTTCCATTTGAAACAGTTTTTTTCAGGAAGTACGTAGTTTGACACGTATTCGCAGCTTCGGTTCGCAGCATCGTTTTGACGGAAGCGGATCCGTTCCATGCAACAGCTATGACAGACGGATGGATGTGATCTCACTCGACGCATAGGTACAAATGGAATTTTGGCATAACCGTACCTGCAATCCATATAGCCTGGCATCCCAATCAGGCAAACTCAAGTGTGGCACAGGTTTTTCGAACGTTACCACAGACTGCATTTTGAATTAAACGCCGTAACTACCTAAAAAAAAAACACTGAAAAGGAAAAACACAAATATTTATGTTGGTTTCGAAACTGATTGATGAGCGGTGTGATGATGACTTTGACAATGCTTTCATTTTTTTTTCTGGCACCGTTTTCGGCCAGTGTTATCAAATATAGTTTAAGGATTGTGTTTTCCTTACAACAGATCATCAACAGACTCTTGTGAACCGTGCAAGTGATGTTTTGGGGGGAAAATAATGGTGTTGGCTGTCCAACTCAACAATGATGATTGCGGCAAACATAACATTGCAAGCTCAATAGGGAAAATGCCACCAAAACTAATTTTTTGCATCTTCTACAGTAAAGACAAAACATTTTATTTTCGATACCTTCTCGTTGCAATTTCACGGAAACCAGATATGACTACAAGACGTCAGTCTAATAAATAAACACATACCCCATTACCAATGAACGAGTTGTAACTTATACCGAAATTATTACAGGTCTACTTATACTAATTACTCTCTATTTGACATACAACTGACAATTTAAGTGGAGCTTGGTATAATGTCGGAAGACATACACCACGTGTATTGGTAAAGCCGATAAAGTATTTTTTTATATTATAAGTGCTGCAAAGGTCTTTTGGCGTGTGACATTTACAGATGGCTATACTGTTAGGGCCCTATTTCACCACGCTGACAGGTGATAGGTGACAGGTGACCGGTGACAGGCGACAAGTACCACAAGACAGGCGACAGGCAAATTTAGACAAGTGACTTGTTATAATCCTTTTTGTATGAAAATATGACAATTCATCAAGTAATACGTTTCACAGTCATTTTAAATCTATACTAATTAAATTATTGTGACAAGTACAAAATTGTCACTTATTATTGATAGTTTATCGTGAAACCCTTGTGTTTAGTATCAGTCGACAATTTCATAGAATTGTCACGATATCTTGACATGAGGCCTAGCGCTGTGTCACGTTTATTATTACAATTGTCGCGTTGGATTTAGATCAATATGGCTCTGTGGGAAAGCAGTAACGAAAGTGATAGTAATGATTCCGACTACGATGAATTTTCATTCACAAGAATATACAAACCTCGAATAAATTTTTCATTTCACATTACCGATTTCGCATTTAAGGAAAAGTTCCGAGTGAGTTAAATCAGTGTCGAATATTTAGTTAACAAAATTGGTATGATCATACGACACCCTACAACCCACAATAAGGCCCTGACACCTACTCAACAAATTTTGTGTACGCTGCATTGGATGGGTTCCGGTTCTCAATACCATGTCAGTGGTGATAATCACGGTGTGTCAAAGGCAACGATTCACCGGTGCATTAAACGCGTGACTGCGGCAATAATACAAGAAATATTCGGTAGTGAAGTACGTTGGCCGGACAACTCAACAAACATCTCACACTTATTTATGACATTCGGAAATATTCCAAGAGTTGGAGGCATTGTTGATGGAACTTTAATTCCAATCGATTCACCAATATTGAACGAAAATATGTACGTAGACCGCAAAGGTGAGCACTCTATAAACACGATGGTTGTTTGTGGACCTAATTTGGAGTTTTTCTATGCTAGTGCCCGATGGCCGGGATCTGTCCACGACGCAAGAGTTCTGCGATGTTCCACCTTGGGATAATGGTTGGAGGCCCTTCCCGAATGCTATAATTTTGGGTGACAGCGGGTATGGCATGAGAAATTGGCTTATCACTCCCAACATTCCCGTACAGATACCAAGATCAAATGCCGTTATGCGATTCCTGCGAGCTTTTAAAATGACAAGAAGAATAGTTGAATGAAAGAATAGTAGAAAATGCCCTTGGAATATTAAAAGAGAAATTTCCCTGTCTGAACCATCTTCGTTTGCAACCTCTGACAGCATGTAAAGTATTTTTATCAGGTGTGAAAATCCTTCACAATGTTGAAAAACGTATAGCTTCTGAAAATTACGATATTAACATCGATGCAAGTGAAGACGTATCTACAGATAACGCAGATGATAGTGATAATGAGGAAAACAATACTTGTACTTACAAAACTAGTACTTGACCCTGGAGCAAATTAAGTTTTACTAGAATTAATACAACAGTTTAGCTAAAGTTTTTTTTTATTCATAAGTATAAAAATGTATTAGAGAAACAGACATATTTATTTAAATTACACTTAACTAGGAACATCATTAAATAAATCTATAAACTGAAATTTGTGAAGCTCTTCTGTATTATATTTTTCAGTGAAAGAAGATTTCTTTAAATTCAGCTCCTTTTCTAGTTTTATTAACTCTAAATCTAATTTATATTTTTCACGTTTCGCAATTTCAATTTTTTCCCGAACTAACAATGTGTCTGCTTCCAATATTTGTTTTTTAGCTTAATAATAGACGACGGGATTTGTTTTTTGGTCAGACGAGTTTCGTTTTCTATTAAAGCATTGTCTTGCTGGGTAGAGTTGAGTGCAAAAGACTCTTGAGTCCCTGATGACTCCGGAATATCCAAGCCGTTTACAACTGCAGAGTTTCGGCCTATGATATCGAAAATGATTTCATCAGCCTCATCGAACTTGCATTTTTTGCCTCCCGCAGATCCCGTTCTATTCCGATTGTCTCGTTTTTCCTGAAATAAATATTATTTTTCATAATGAACTAGATAATGACGAATCGATCCCGTTATCCTGTAGGAATACCGGGAATTCCTTTCGTAGTACACCTCTCCATTGTTTGAGAAATATACATCAAAAAATTTAACGCTCGATAGATTAATGAGAATAGGAATAGGCGTATTGCAAAATTACGCGAGTAGAACCGCAGTATTTTGGTTGGTGTGGTGATGGTACGTACTGTTAGTCCGGGAACGTAGTGATGGTCGTTTGGAAGAAAACTCCAGGGGTACATTTAACAACGTATATTTACGTACACTGCACAGTAACGTCTGATGCACCACACAACACAATAATAATGTTTAGAAGGCGGTTTTGCCAAATCAGAAGTGCATTAACTAACTAGCTACGAGCACACGGCGAGCGGTAAGTTCGGGAGGCGGCGCGACTTCTCAGTTAACACGGTTAGATCACACTAATTGCAGGGCGCGCGCGCATAGGCTCGCCGGCTTGACGACAATATTTTTTGTGCATCTTTATTTGCAAGTTAGGCCGGGAAGCGGCATACATAGTCCAGCGGACAAACAGTTCTTATAATTTGCGTTGGAAATAATGTTGAGTATCAAATTAGTATGAACGTATGTTGAATTACTCGGGTTAAATTAATCTAAGCCGAGAATCATTTACAATTTAAATTCAATAATAATAATTCGTGAACATTATCAATTTTATATTTACTATTGTAAATAAAAATTGATGTATTCATTATAATTTTATAACATTATTTCTTATTTGTATTATATTAATTTGTATTCTTATTTTTATGTTTTATGTAGTAATTTATATTTCATTATTTTATTTATTTTTATACAATAAATTCCAATTGTAAATTATTGTTGTAAGTGAAAATATGTAAATAAATAATATGTGTGCCCACAGTATGTCTTCTAGTCAAAGAATAAAATAATTAAGATAAATTAAAGAAATGCAACCCCAAAATTATTTTATACAGCGTCTGTAAGAAAAACAAAAAAAAAGGAAATTGATACTCACAATTGTTCTTTTTCTCCAATTTTGCCATGTTGTATCTCTTAAATACTTCCAATCTTTGTCTTCCCTAAACATGTTCGCTTCTTGCAAAGTTTGAGTAATTTCTTTCCATTTTCTTACTTTCAAGTCAAACGTCAAATTACTATCAAATTTGCCAAACAACACTTCTTTGTTCTGCATTATCAAATTCAAAATTGCCATTTTTTTATTATTTTCCATAGTGATCAATTATTTTAACGACAACCAAAAGTGTTTAATGTTTGTAATTACTTCTGAATCAAATCTTGGCCGAGTCGAGCCAGAAAAAAAATTTATGCCCAATGATAAAGGCTTTTGTCTTTCATCCTTATAAAAATATTTTTTTTATATTTCGTTAAAATAAAAACTAAAACATATCGTAATCATTAAAAACAATGTTCAAAACTAAAATTAATATGCAATTGGCCTAATGAGGAAATGTATAAGCCGACAGTTCATACGCTAACCGGAGATATATGTGAAACAACATTAATCATGACAATTTGACTATTGTCACATTTTTCGACAATTATTGTTTCGCACGTTACAGTTGTAATATTTTCAAGACAATTGTCGCACTTGTCATGGTTGGTGAAATAGGGCCCTGATGGCTATCTTCCCCCTGAGCAATCTTCAAGTCACAACAATTTCAAAGGCTCTATTGGTATCCTTACTACGATCGGTAAATGTGTTCACTAAGGCAAACTTTATCTTCAGTTAAGATTTAAATAAGTAGGTACTTGGTACTCTATTTATTTATTTATACAGGCACATCAACAATATAAACACTTAGCAATACAATATAACATTAACTTAACTAAATTCTAGTGTTTACATCAATAATAGATATGCACAACATTTTTGTATAACACTACTTGTAACTTTCTTAGGTAATGAATTACTGTTTAATTAAAAGCACTTTACGTACATTACTATTAATATTTTATCAATTAAGCTAACATAGCAAACACAGTTTATAAAAAATATCTGTAAATACTATACGTACGTTCCTACTTTACTTACGTTATTATAGCAAGAGAATTACATCAGTGCTGATATTAAAGTGTGTGTAAGACATACTTCTTTAAAATGTAAATATTTGAATATAATATACACAGGATTCATTACAAACATCCAAGTAGGTAGATTTAACTGGTAGTCACAAGTTATACTAGCCAAGATAAAAGAGAACAGTAAACTGTATATTTCTGTTTGTCCGTTAGTGAACCATTGCAGAAATTTTTCAATGGTCCGGATTTTAATGCCCATTTAGATAAGTTGCCCGTGCTAGTCTGAAATTCACGGAACTTGCTATTTTACGGATTACGTTTCCGGTTTGGAAATCAAAATACCTAGTAACTTTGTTGATAAATTCAGAAAGAGGAAGCTCTTACTTTAGATATTATTGTAAGTAGTGCTTATTTTAGATATTATTTAAAATTTTAATTTTTTATACTTCTTATTAAATATGAATTCTAATCGAGACAATTTTCTTTACACTTGAAAGATTATGTATGTCAACGAATTTGATTAAATGAGAGGCTGAAATAAGCAAAAACGTCTCCAATATAATTCTTATTCCAGAATACTTACTTAATAATACCGAGTGTAAAAGGACCCCGAGCAATGGTCTTAGAAACGTTGTTGGGCTCGTCAATATGAACTATTTCTACTATGGCGAAAATGCGATAAATAAATAAACAAATAAATGCAGGGAAATGAAAAAAAATCCATCCCCATATAAAAAGTCGTCTCTCGAGGCAAAAAAAAAACTATTTTGTATGGAGATGGAAAATTCAGCGAAAAAGTACGCTTCTAAGGCTATTTTTTACATACAGTATATATAGACTTAAATTGTAAAAGCCTTTTTACATAAACCGCTGAATGATTTAGCATTTTATCTTTAGCCAATTTTCTATTCGTTAACTTTATCTAATAACAACGCAAATCCCTTTCCTCGAATCGATTATCCAAAACCACATTGCTTTTTGTAAGTTAAATACGGAGGGTAACAAAAAAATCTGTGTATAGTCTGCAGTGTACTTGCCATCGAAGAATCGTGTCCCCAAGCAAAGCGGAGTGATGATGTGCGCAAGATGGCTTGGTGGAAGCTGGTTGCGAGAAGCCGAAAACAGATCACAGTGGCGTGCAATTGCAGAGTCCTATGTCCAGCAGTGGACACGTATGGATTCACGATGATTATGATGATGTGTATATACTATTTAAACGGAAACGTAATCGACGGGCCCGTTGGTGTAGTGGTCAGCATGTCTGCCTCTGCTCCGTAGTGTCGTGGGTTCGATTCCCACCGCTGACAGGTGCTTGGGTGATGAGCTTTTAAGTACTTGTTGATGTGTCTGCGTGTTTTATTTATATAAGTATTTATTTAGATGAAAAAAAAATATATAAGTAAATATATCTCGTTGTCTTATTTCCATAGCACAAGTGCTTTTGCTACTTAACATGGGATGAAGGCAATGTGTGTGTTGTTGTGAAATATTTATTTATTTTATGTATTGATTTAGCTCACTCCACAGTTACACCCATTTTGAGATAACATATTCCTGTTTCCATAAATCCCCTTCTTGAGAAATCCCCATAATGCTCCGTAAATCTAACCGTAATAAACCCATTTTTAGCTACAAGAGTACAAAATTAAACTCTACATAATCTGACACTTCGGAAACATGGTAAACACGATTACAATATGCATCTTGACTAGACTACCAAAGATGGTGTAAAGCGGGCGAGCGGACTCCCGCTTCCCCAGCCCCCCCCCCACCCTCCGTCACGTTGAGTCGAATTATTTTTTGCAAATTAATACAAATTGGCACTTCCTTAGCACGTGTACAATTTATTTAGATAAGTAGCAAAAAGTATACAAACACGATATTCAGTCCCTAAAGGTAGGTACTTCAAATTATCATTTCATAAAACACCTGTTTCGGAAGGGTAGAAATGAAAATTGATGACACTTGTTAAAATTCACCGTAAGTCACTCCCAAAGAAGTGTCCAAAACCCTTTATCTTAATTGTCATCTCTTAAAAGCTCACTCAATGAGCGGGTAACGTCGCTTTACACGGAGTCACTGAAACGTTAACGTTAAAACGATAATTGCGAAATTTATTCTCTACTAAATTCTATCGGTATGAAGTCAACTTAAATGCAAAACGGTAATTACTGGGAAACGATGACTGCGTAATTTGTCCACTGTAATTTGAACCATCGCTATGTACCGTGTTACAGGATAGAAGAGTCCATGTAAACCGCATAATGTTCGTTTTACTTTGTCGGTTAGGCACCTACAAGTGTTACGTCATTTTGCCATGAAAGTTATAATGACTGAAAATATTTCAAAGGGGGAATTAGTACGGTATCTTATGTAGAAGCAATTGCAAACATTTTTCAATGTAGCAGTGACAGTGCATTGGACAATTTGATGTACACACTTTCATTATTTTCAGGACATTTAAGACTCACAATACTTTTATAAACATCATGCTATTGTTAATTATGAACATTTTATTTGTTTATTTCAAAACCTTATGCTATCTTGACAGGTAAAAATAATAAATAAAATAAAAAAAAATAAATAAAATTAACATACATTTAATATTATAACATACCTAATAAATAACAATAACCAAACCATACATCAAAAGTGTCTAGGATCAAGTACATTTTAGAAAGTTGCAGTCAAGAATATAATTTACAAAAACTGAATTCATTCATAATTTATTCAAAAGTGGTGATAACTGATAAGTCATTGATACAGGCATGGGGAATTAGGTAGGAGACCAATCCAGAAGATTAGATTTGATTTAAATAATAAAGATTTTTTTTTTGGAGCTAAAAATGTTCTTTATCCCTAGATACTTTTGATGTGTGTACAAATCATAAACTAACAACAATGTAATGAAACTAAGCCAACACATTTTATAGCTTATAGCAAATAATGCAACCCTGTACTGTAAATAGAATACATCAGCAGCTTTCTTCCTGGCCATAGTCCGGAGCCGACTATGGGATCAGGAGATTTTGGTTTATCAGCAGCAACTTGTAACTGATAATCCATATTGACATTCTTATCTCCTTATTATGCTAAATGTGCCGAAAAGTATAGGTAAGTACTAGTGGCGACTAGAGGGTAAGCCAGTAGTACAATACAAGCCTGTGCCAGGCACATTAACAAATATTTTCAAGGAAATTAAGTAGCGTACGGACTTATTTTATAGCTTTAATAAGTAAGACAAATAAAAAATGTAAATAAGCATTGGTTAAGTGCCTATTTTTCACTACCGGCTTACCTCCTAGCTTCGCCACTAGTAGGTACAAAGGTAGTGTTCCTAAGGTTCTGTCTACCCACCCATTATAGGGATAAGGGACGTGAGTGTATTTAGTTATGCGTATTTTAATTTTAATTTAAAACAAAATAAAACCACACAGTCCTCAACTTTACATTACATATATCTTATATTAATAACAGGATAGAGCTTTCGGCAGATATAAATTAAGTTAATTATTTGATGAATAAACAATCATTATCTATGGTATTAAATTACAGATAGGTTTGTGGGCAGCAATTGAAGTGGGAAGTGCATGGTCGAAATCCTAGTGCCCTCATCAATTACAACACCGACGAAATCGTGTCGGTATCGCCAACGCTTGCCTTATTGAGAAATAAACTGCTAGATATCAAAGCTTTGCGCATTAATTCATGAATAATTTTGAATTGCGTGCATTCCCGTGAACTCTAAAATTATATACACGAAATTAGGATATTGATCAATATTAAAAAAAAATGTATAAAAGTTACGTTCTTTGTTTCATAGTCGGTGTTTCTAAATAAAGAGAAGCTTTCTAAAAACACAAAAGAGCGAGAAGGAAGATGAACAATACTAGAGTAAAGTAGTTGCATCCTACGTTTCCCACTATATTTGACAGATGGTTTTTTTTATAAAATTCCCTTCACTCTTTAAATTTATGTTTCCCGGCAGATTTAGGTTTAGGTTCCGTTAACCTTTAATAATCATCATCATCATCATCATCAGCCCATACCTGTCCACTGCTGGACATAGGCCTTTAATAATTTGGATAAATTTTTAGCAGGTACTTGTATTTGTATTAAACAATTGTAAAGAACAGCTTAATAAATATCCCAGATTAGACCTTCAGAGTGTCCTCAATTTAGAGCTGAAGTGTATTTTATTTTATCCACAAACTACTCACTCAGAATTAAATGCGGTCCACATTCATTAAGATTGTGGTCTGGAGTGATACGAACGAGAACAAAGAGGTATTATGCAATGAAAATAAATGGCTGAAACATTATTTATTTTTTTGGTGAACTTTATTTTTATCTTTGTGTGCGGTAGATAGTACGTGCTGTGCAAGAGAATGGTCGGAAATCCGATACATTTCGCAGATTTTTATGGTGATGATAATGCATATTTTGAAACAATTCATTTGGATTTAGACGACTCTATTTTCTTGCCTTTAGCATACAATAAAATAGTCTCTGGCGTTTTTATGTGTTGTGTAATCGTCGTATATTTTAACGTATTAAATGTTGAGCTATTTTATATCAGACGCGAAAATTAATAATAATTGCTTTCAATGAGGAGTTTTCTAAAAAAAAAAAAAGTGAATTCGGACTCGCTCTTTTGTGGGATTTTATTTTAAAGAAAATCGTATCAGAAAATGAGGCGTTACTTTGGTAGGAGATGAGTGTCTGTAGCTTAGTTGTACTTGGGCTTAAAATCGGAAGGTTGTGGGTTCAAGGCTGGCTGTATTAGGCGTGAAATTTCACGTTTTTATACAGCGTGTAACACGGACAAAATTTCTTGCGTTGATTATTTCGACTCCTTTATTTTGAAGTATGTTGTTTTGAAATAAATTGAGTTTGAAGTTAATATTTATAATAACTAACATCGAGCTGTCATTATCGTGATGTAAACTATATGTCAGTGAAATGCGTTTTGAAAGGAAATAAAACTATTGTTTGAGTACATGTTTTTGCTCGCGACGACCCTTTTTTATACACGATTTGGAACTTGCGTGTAACACTAAAAGGATAGTAAAAGTGATAGCTGAAAATGTTTATTCCTCAATGTTTTGGCCCCTGCTTGGAGGCCCGGGTCCCACCCTGTATATCTACCTACTTAATCTATTGAAATCACTTAGCCAGTTTCCAGCGTACCTACCGATACCTTTACATGACTCGCGAAAACCTCGAACCCAAAAAAAAAATGTTACGAAAGTAATGGAGACTTATTCAATGACTGAAAAAAAAACTTAAACGATTTATACCATAAGTATTTCAAAGTAAGTAATTGTTGGCAGGCTTTCCGCCCCAATCTCATGAATCCCCGGCATATTGTTTGCGAACTTCAATTTACTTTATATTCACCCCCAGAGTTCAATTTCATTTTGTGCCATAATGTACCGTACGCTATGGCACGTACCTAGTGAGAATTCTGGCTTGTTTAATGATAATATTATATTACCCGACTAAAGTAAGGCTTGAGTCGAGTACTACTCTAGTCTAGGTGCTTCGCTATCTAGCCGGGTTGAAATATACTGTTTCAGTGCGTTGTTGTACGAGGGTACTCATATTTCCTAACGAATGACCATTTCAAATAATTATACTAAAGTAAATAGGTATTGTATAACGGCTTTCAGGTGATTTATTTATTTATTTATTAACGTTTAATGCAACACCATTACAGGTTACCCTAATGCGATATTGTTAATTAAACTAGTAGGAAGTAAATATTTACATAAGCTTAAAACTGAAATAGGAAAAGAATAGAAAATATAATACATATAAAATGTATACAATTACATTTTGTAGCATAAAATGAAGAGAGCTGCTTTTTTAAATTCATTCAATGTACAATTACGTAGCAATTACACAATTATGTAGCGATTACGTTCAGTTTAGTAAGTGTTGGGAGTGATCGGGGACTTATTGAGGAGGTTAGTGAGGCCACGTGGCACCACCGGCAGTAGCGGCTGAATGATTTATTGAACAATGTTATTGGAAAAGTACCTAGGTACCTAATGAATAGTTGAGTGACCCTAATATACAGAAAGTTTGCTCGCTTATGTTAGTACTCTACATTCTCCCGTGGTGCTATTATAAAATATGCTTCACTTGACTCGTAAAGCTGTTTTCAAGAAATAGAGCGTAAAAATAAGAAATATGGACTGTATGTGCCTATCTTGTGAAATTATTTTCCGATGGGAATACAATTCAGCTTAGTTTATTGCAAAACAGGTAGGTAGATAAATGAAATGGAAGGAAGTCGAAGATTAGTTCCTAATTTTCTACTTTCCATGTGAAAGAACTTCGAATTCAGACCAACCATTAACTAGGAAAACGAGTCATTCGGAAAAAAATTATGTGAATGTGAAATTAAGAATTTTCATAAATAATACTTAGTAGTTCTTATAATAGTTCCGCGGAAATAGATTCTAGTTCTTGAGAACTCCATTTTGAATATCGCTGTATTGTATATGTATAGTATAATGGGTAATCCTTTGTGGTATTGCAGCGTCTCAGCGTCCATCGGTCCAGTTAGCCGGATACTTGCCTTGCACATATATTATTTGCCGTGGGCATTTGCTTAGTAAGCAAGTGCCTCTGCCTTCCCCGCTTTGGGATTAAAAGGCGTGAAGTGTATTTTTTTTTGCCTTGCACCTTGGTGGCGAGTTCGACTCCGGCTACCGCAAGTGTACCAATGGAATTGTTTTTCAGAGCCTATACTGCGTGTAAAAGGACCCCGAGCAATGGTCTTAGAAACATTGTTGTGTTCGTCAATATGAACAACTTTTACTATGGCGACAATGCGGGGAAACTTTTGCGTTTGCTCGGGGTCCTTTTACACTCTGTATACGCAACAATGTGATGCGACAACATCGTGATGAAATCCGCACACTACAAGGCATGTGAATTCTATAACAGCGATGTGCTCATCACCTTGTCACGTTGGGTTATATGTATACTGTGAACTGTGGACATATGCTCGCTTTGGGATTAAAAGGCGTGAAGTGTAATTTTTATTTTGTGGTATTATTCCGGAAAAAAAAATTAAAAACTTAATAAATCGTCTTAATCGTGTATAATCTGTTCACTAATTCGACTAACGATTTGATCATTTTACGCATAGTATATATGCGAAAAATACAGTATCTGGGTAGGATTATACAATAATTTTATCTTTTTAATTCCTCAAATTATGACATTACATCTCTATGTATTATATATCCTGCATAATTATTTCGCAAAGTGACAGAACGATGTGTCAAATCCTTCGTCGAATTAATAAGCAGACTATCCCCATATAAACTCAAGATCGAATTTTATTTTCAATCAAGGGCATTGCACATGTAAAAATGTACACCTGTGTTATTTTAATCAGTAGAGATTGCAGAAACAGTATATTTAGTATATTTTACCTAAATCACCCTGTGTAAAATAATGTGACGGTGCCAAATATGTAAGCAAACTGCCACAAGAAGTTTTAATTAAAGACTAATACAAGCAAAGAACAACAAACACGGAAAGCTTAATAAAACAACGAAGAAGTATCATGCGTGCTTGGAGAGGTATTATTTTAATCATAATTTCGTCTCGCCGTTAAAAGCGGCGGTTTTATCAGACTATTAATATGAGTAAAATTTTGTACCTGAAAATAACTGGCTGTATCCAGTTATCTGCCAAAACTCAGGTCTACCAACCAACCAAGTTAAAAGTCAGAATGTTATTTTAAACTAGCTGACCCGCCAAACGTTGATTTCTAATATACATTATAAAGTGTTTTTTTAATTATATCCGCGTTTTATACCCCAGCCCAATTTAATTTTCTTATTTTCCCGTCGGCCATAAGAGGTGACCGAGGGAACTCTCCAAAGGACGGGCATCAGCGCTCTCTGTAAGTTAAACCACAACACCACTGCGATTCATTTCATTTCAGTTGACGTCACGTGGCTGATGATTGCCTAACATAAACCTTTATCTAAAATCATGCTAACCGCATCAAAAACTCTTGTGTATTATTAAAGACTAGCTTTCCGCCCGCGGCTTCGCCTGCGTGGACTTCGGTTATATTGCGGTATAACGGAATATTTTTGTTTTCTCTCGGGAATATAATTTTATTCGGGATAAAAAGTACTTTATTATTTAAACCGGACGTCTAACTATACGTCTGCAAAATTTCAAAGCAATCGGTTCAGTAGTTACGGCGTGAAAGCAGAACAAACAAACAATCTCACTTTCCCATTTATAATATTAGTAAGATTTATGCATGCAATGTAGGGGCAGACTGCGGGAGGCGACTTTGTTTTATACTATGTATTGATTATTATATACTTTACTTTTTACATGTCTTGATATAACAACCTCACTTAGTGATGTTTCATGTATCCCCACTTTATTTCAGTCTAGATAAATATATGTATAAATAAATAATTTACAACATAAACATTTCCTTCATCACACACATCACATGTTATGTAGCTGAAGCACCTGTGTTGGAATGGAATTCAGACAACGAAATATACTAACTTAAATACATGTGTTTTCTTTTAAATACCGTATGTATATATGTATATATATCAAGAAAACACCCAGACACATCCAACAAGTACCTAAGAGTCAGCGATAGGAATCGAACCCACGGCTTTACGGAACAGAGGCAGACATGCTAACCACCACACCAACGGGCCCGTCAATAATAATGAGAATATGTACATATACTTTCAATTTTGTTGTTCTATCTCACTCATTCTGACACGAGCAGTCTGTATTAATTTCTATTAAAGATATTTAGTATCTACCACCAAATTTTAGAACCATATCACCAAAATTAACGTTATTGCCATATAAACTTTTACCCCTCTTTTAACCTCCCTAGGTGGATTTTAAAAATAAAAGAAACCCCCGTGCAAAATGTATATTTCTTTTATCAAGGGTTTGGGCTGCGTTTTTATGAGTCAGTGATGATGATTCATCCTCAAATCCTCACTGACGCCAGTCAGTATTCTTATGTATATAGATTACACAATTTTGACTACAGAAAAAAACACACAGTATCACGTGACCGCAATTTTGGATGCATTTCGGAAGCACCTACGCTTTTTTTGGGACGAAAAATGTTGAATGCTGAAGTTTTTGCACGCTCGTAGATTACTCACCTTTCACATAAAAAAACCCTCAATGTATCCTACGCCTGGATTACCGTGTATAAAAAGATAGGGGGTAAATCCGTACGAAATTCAAAACTGAAAAATGTAGGACTTTCAAAATACTTAAATGCGATTTGAAAGAAACAACACTAGAGGGATTGTGATATGGACGAATGCTGAGTGTTCGGCATTTACTCATTGATTAATTCAATTATTGTGATGTACATCGGCAGATGGAGTCGCTGCCCGCAACATACCGCTTTAGGTATTGCGATTATCATAGAGCTAAAATATAGCTCAGAAATGCTACCTCGCAAAATGGTAAATACATTAAACTATTACTACTAAAGTGATATTTGTATGAAGAAATATAGATTAGTGGAGCAATCTACGTGCAACATACATACGAGCATACATATTTTTTTTAAGTAACGTCTTCGGTCTATGTTTAGGCATTTTCTTATGGTCACGTGAGCGCATCGGAATATATGGATGGTAATCGAAACTCCTTATGCTTAGTTAGAATGTTAACATTTTCTCAGATTGTAAAAAAACAGAATTGTAACTAACATAGTTCCTATACAAGAAACGTTTAGTTAGGTATTTATTTACGTCCGCTTGGTCGGCTTCTTTTGCTTCTTGGATCTGCATTCAAATCATTTCTACTAAAATGTTCTGTGCTGTGGCTTAAACGTGCCTGCCCGCCTATCGAACTCGTAACACTTGATCCGTCATGGAGAACTGATTGTGGCACGTCCAACAGAACCGGCTGCATATCAGACTATCCTTAGTATCATTTAAGCGTTCGCTTTGATGTCATTGATCCATTCATTGACAACGTGGTTCCCATTGAAACATGTACGACAGATAGAAGCTGTGTTTGATTCTCATTTTCGTTATTTGACTACCAAATCGATGTAGACTACGCGGCATGAGTCTGCTTCAATCCAATCAACACGGTCCGTAGGATACATTGAACTCTAAGGCTCATTATTCTCTGAACGAAAAATCAATGCTTCAATAAATGCTTAACGTACATTTGTCTCTTTTTGACACTTGCCATAAGAGGCAGACTAAGCGTAATACTTACCTGTGTTGTGCTTGGTTCACGTCTATGAATACGGGCCTAAGAAATCTAATTCGTCGATGAAATGTTCTTGCGGAATAAATGGTTTTAGTAATGAGAGATTATGTTTCAGAAGTCGAAGTGTTTACTATGATGTAGGTACCTCACGGAAAACTTCACGAAAAACTATTGTTTTAGCCGTATCTATCATCTATTCGCGGCTTCAACATCAATACAAATTGCTTCTAGAGAGAATCTGAGAAAAGAAAACCTACCTACAAAATAACTGTATAATATTGTATGTTTTCAATACTCAATGTTTGTTCATCTTAATATACATGGAAATGTCATTCCTTTGAACTCCCGAAGTGGCAAAATGGCTTATCATAATACATATCTTTGTTATTTCTGTGCCATGAAAAATACATTTTCTTAACATTATTCTCTATGCTGGTAATATTACTTGTTGGGTCGATTTCTTAAAGTAAATAAAATAGAAAAATACTTTGATGTAAGTACAATACATATCTAGGTATTAACCAGGTTTACACACGCAGATCGGTCTGCAAGTTTGGCATGCCTGTACAAAATAATCAGTGTCTGCTACTACTCTCATAAAAAAACTTTGATAAAAAAATCATTCAAGTCTGTCAACGAGCGAATAGTTGAGTGGCTCTATCGACCATGTGCGTCACTTTTTGACCTAGAAAATAGTATCTTGTCCACGGCATAAAGAACACCATAGTGGATTAGCATCATGATTTGAATTTGAAACATTAATTTCTACTAAATGATTCCAACCGTTTTCGATGTTAGGTTTTTGTCAAAAAAATCTAAGTTGTATAATATAGGTACAATTGTATACAAACATTTGAACTAAACCTCGTAATACTCGTACTAAAAAACTAACGTAAACTTGAATTAACGGTAAAGTTATTGTTGTGTTTCTTTCATTTCAACAACTAAACGCCAGACAAACGTGTCGTTATAAAATCAATAAACAATTATATTATATTGAATCTACTACGTCTAGACTAAACAATTTCTGTAGCACATTCTTTGTTACTTACAGTGGCGTGCACACCATATAGGCAAAAAGCCACTGCCTACCTTAGTATTTTGGCTACCCGACCTAATAATAGAGTTATTGATAGATCCTTTTTTGTTGTACTCACGACATAGGCTAACGAAGACCCTGTGTTTTGTGAGTGAGTAGATAGATAGGCACTTGTGTTTTGTGAGTAAGTAGATAGATAGGCACCTGTGTTTCGTAAAGACAAGTTACCTTATACATAGGTGTCAATCGGGGATTACTGCCTACCTTGTCGTTAGAGCCAGTGCACGCCACTGGTTACCTATAATAACATTTAAGTTAATATCGTAGATTGTATTTTCAAGGAAATAATACGTAAATTAAAAAAGCGATTGTAAACAAATAAACTATCACTATCACTACCTAAAAAAAAAAATATAAAACAAGGTAGCTTCCCACTGTATGTCCCTATGTATGCTTAGATCTTTAAAACTACGATAACGAAGTAACGATAAGTGAGCGTCACGTGTTGGAGGTTCATTGAACACTAAAATATGATAATTAATGAAATTAAAATGTAAGGTTCATATAAGTCTAACTCAGCATATTACAAATTACACATTACATACTATGTATGCAAAGTCTTCGTACAATTTGTTTAGAAATTAGAATCTTTTATTATTGGGGTGCAATATTGTGAATAGGTTCTGCGACTGATCTTTTTCTATAAGGACTTTAATCTTTATTAAATTTATTGCTTAATATTATTATTTCATAATTACCTAAACAATAACGCTTACAAATAGGTGAGCTAAAATACAACTTACCTGCTTTGTATTCAGGTGAAATATTTCAATTTCCAAAATATAATTGAATATCAATTTTCTCAAATATAAAAAGGCAAGAATTACAGGATAAAGTCTAATGTTACCTATTTAATATGCTAGTCTGCAACATAAAGTTTCGTTACGAAATCACTTAAAAACATAACGTAAGAATGTAAAAGATAAAATCAGAAGGTAATTATTGGGTACGTCACATTTTGTTCTGTAGACCAATTTTATCTGTCATACTTTGCCTAGAGAAAAAAAAGGACAAACAAAGTAGGTAGTGTTATTTATTTTACCATCATCATCAGCCGCATGGCATCCACTGCTGGACGAAAGCCTCCCCCAATGATTTCCATGATCATTTGGGGGTAAATGCCAATTATCGCCCCGCTAGGCATGCGGGTTGTCAATCGCAGTAGTGTTGTACTTTAACTCACAGCCTACTGCCCTCGGTCGCCTCCTGCGACCTCCACGACGGGAACAGTTGGGCTGGGGTGGTGACACAATATGTATTCTATTCGCCATCAGCCCACGGTTAACGACATGACCTGTAAAAGAATTTAATGACACTTACCCTTATTATCGAGAAAGCCTTTACCAACCAAAGCCCTATGTACGTCTCAGTGTAGGTATGTACCTATCATAATGTCATAAATTAAAATAACTTAAATTAAAACCATTGTTACAATACATCCAAAATCACAATCCCTTAAGATCACAATCCTAAAATCCCTTAAATTCGGTTTACCTTGTTATGAAAACGCTTTGGACCAAAATCTCTTACTTAGTTTAAACTTATTTTGAAACCACCTTGAATCGAAATCACTTAATGTTAAATCCCATTACTTATACAATTTTACAGTCGAAATCCTTAGGGATGTTTGCTATACCAACATTTGAAATCCCAAAAGGTGATACAAATTCTAAAATCTCAATTGTAACGCCCCTGTTATTGACCCATACTCGGCAGGTTGCATAGCTATATGTTATGGTTCAATTATAGGAACGTTACAATTGAGATTTTTGGGATTAGGATTTCCTTATCCTAACGCGGACAGCGGCGGGGTTATGCGGGACTCACACCCACTAAAATGTTATTGCCGGGGCCCCCGGAACACAGCCTGAACCTCTACATACTAACCTAACCTAACCAAAAATGAATGTGCTGAAATTGTGATTTAAAAAGTGGTTTTTCTTAAACACTATGAAGAAGCGTTTGATCACCATCCTGCCTGATAATAAGTAGTTATATGATAATGATGGAGAACATTTGTTCACTAGATACTACAGATATTTATTTGGTAGTGACTTGAAAACCTATGGACTATACTGCGCAGGAAACACAGACTTCGGCAAGTCATTCCGCATCCTTGCGTTTCGCATTATGAAAGTAGACGCAAACCGTTTGGTTCGCGTATATGTAATGTCTACCCGTTGATGATGTTTTGCCGTTCTCTTGGTTGTCCTTTTGTAAATGCGTGAGTATAAGGTATTTAAATGTACAGTAACGAGCGTCTGTGGTCCAGTTAGTCGGATACTTGACTTGTAACGTGTACCAATGGGACTCTTTTTCAGAGCATATGTACGCAACGAAACGCTCGTACGGTGAAGGACAACATCGTGATGGACCCGTACTCCACAAGGTGTGTGAACCCTATAACGGCGAAGAGCTCACCCCCTGTTACGTTGGGTTAAATACACTTGGTGAACCGTGGGCACTTGCTAGCAAGTGCCTCTGCCTACGCTTTGGGATTAAAAGGCGTGAAGTGTAAGTTGTCATAAGGGATTCAATCATAAGGGATTTTAACTCATATGGGATTTTGATTCAAGACGATTTAACATAAAAGGCTTCAAAGTTAAGACACTTGGATTAGGGATTACGATGGATGTATTAAAAAAAAATACAAATAAATACACTTAACGCCTTTTAATCCCAAAGCGGGGTAGGCAGAGGCACTTGCTTAATAAGCAAATGCCCACGGTTCACCAAGAGTATTTAACCCAACGTGACAGGGGGTGAACCGTTTGTGGTGTGCGGGTTTCATCACGATGTTGTCCTTCACCGTACGTGAAGTACATTAGTACGTGTATTAAATTAAGTTTTATTTTTAATTAGCTCGATATCTAGTTCGATATTATTTCATATGCGGTCGCTCGCCGCCGGGGCGGTCTGTTAATAACTTGGTAATTTATTTCATCATGTTAATGTGCCATTACAAACAGGTACAGTAACATAGAACAAAGCTTAATGAAAGCTACAGTTGAAAATTGTAAGAAGTAAACATCCCGCTTGTGCTTGCTGTTGAGCTTTTGTAATCGCTCTAGTTATAAGTGTTTTAATTTTTTAATGCTGTTAATTTTCTATATTGTTGTTTATTAAATCTAAATATATAAAAGGAGAAACTGACTGACATACCAACGCACAACCCACACGGCTAAACGTAGACATTTGAAATTTGGAACGAACGTAGCTTAGGTACCGTAGAGGTGCACTAAGGAAGGTATTTCCGAAATTCCCACGAGAACGGGAATTAAAGGTAAAATTGTTTTGTATGAAAAATCTAGCCTAGTAAATAAATAAAAGCTTAGTGTTGCTTGATCTTAACGCTAGTAAAACAGTTTTGAACTGTATGTGCGGTACCAGTCAACAGCAGATAAATATAATCTTAATTTGAACTATCAACAAGACTACATACTGTAAGCAATCAAATGTGGTACTGCACTTCGTCTATTCTGAAACACTTATAGAAGTCAAGAGCTACTTAAGTCGCATGTTGTTACTCTCATTTGTATCTGGAATGCAGTGACAGTTTGAGAAGCTCATATTCTCTTTAAATGCTTATTTGACCTACTTAATAGTAGAGAATCACCTCTAAGATTTATCTATACTTCTATACTAATATTATAAAGAGGAAAGATTTGTTTGTTTGTATTGAATAGGCTCCGAAACTACTGAACGGATTTTGATGATTCTTTAACTAAAAGACGTAGCTTACGTTTTTCCAAATTATCATAGGCTAGTCTAAAGATAAGTATAGATTTATAATTTTGGTTTTAGTTACGACTAATGTCGAAGCTACTGAACGGATTTTGATACATCTTTCACTATAATTTTTTTATTTCAATTAGTCTGTCTGGTAAAAAGCAGAGTTGTGGTATACAACGGAGCACGCTTATAAATAGGTTTCTTACTATTTATTACTTAGCAGTAAAATATATGTTACGTGACATTTATTTCAGTTTTCTATTAAAATTCTCTTATTATAACGTAGGTACGTTGTAATAATAGTTTTATGCACTCATCTATTGTGTGTTATGTTATTTAACAGGAAAGTTTTCAACGATAAATAATGTGATTGCGAGGGCTCTGCTCCGAAGTCATTTTAAATGCAAATTACTGCAAAATTAAAGTGGCCAATTTTGTACAGTGTATTAAAATCCACTTTTTTAAATGAAAAGTGGTAAATGCATTTTTGAACCGTTCGATTATTTTATCTTGTATGTATTTTTTTCTAGGATAACGTAACAATTTATCTTTTATCCTATTTATGACTAAAATGATTTATTTAAACATTTCTTTGTGTAAATAATAAGATATTTTTGAACCGTTCGATTATTTTATCTTGTATGTATTTTTTTCTAGGATAACGTAACAATTTATCTTTTATCCTATTTATGACTAAAATGATTTATTTAAACATTTCTTTGTGTAAATAATAAGATATAGTCAAGTTTTACAAAGTATTATGTTAGGATTTGTTAGTCCAGTGTTCGCCCACAATGGGATTCCTTGCCGTAGTGAGGGGGTTTAGTAGGGCCGTGTAACTTGGGTGTTGCTTAGCAGGTAGCTCTGGAGCTACCTGGATTGTTCGCTGCTCTCGCTGTCCGTGGGTCTAGCACTAGACCCACGGAGTTGCGGCCAGGCTGGCTGTGCTATATGACAAGATGAAGGCCGTGGAGAGACAGGGCAGTCAGAACCACAAAACGTCGCTGGTCCAATTGAGGGCCAACTAAAGTGCAACAGGAAGTGTGTTCCATCGTAATATGGTCTATATATGGTAATATGGCGGCTGGACACCAGGCAGGATGGTGGCCAAACGCTTATTCAGTTTTAAAAAAAAACTTTGCGCCTATCTCCTGTGGTGGCCTATCTATGAGGATTTGCCTGTGAAAAAATACAGTGTTGATTTGGGACGTAAAGAAAGGATATCGGATATTACGTTTATTTAGGTTTTGGGAAAAAGATGGTAAATTCAACATCAGAACCTAAGGGTTTAAAGTGACCTAGGGAGGCATCGCAAACCCAAAAGTTTATTGTTAATCTCATGAGGTATGGAGATATGTTTATGTGCGTATCTAACTTGCTATCAAATATACAGTTCTTTCGAGTGGGTCCCATTACAAATTGGTGGATGGATGACAGATCATTATAGTTCTTGTACAAAAATCCGGTGTACTGCATCCTAATATAAAGTCCTTTCTAAGTGAATTACCTACATTTAATTCCTACTTTTCACAATTTCCCTATGTTCTATATAGCAGATACAGAGATGTTAATACATTATTCCTAAACCAAATT
This sequence comes from Conopomorpha cramerella, assembly GCA_012932125.1. Taxonomy (NCBI): domain Eukaryota; kingdom Metazoa; phylum Arthropoda; class Insecta; order Lepidoptera; family Gracillariidae; genus Conopomorpha; species Conopomorpha cramerella. The sequence goes on along the minus strand of SJJU01000640.1, from coordinate 6,347 downwards.
ACCGTATCGATGGAAATATAAATGTTTGGTTTACCCTAACACGGTTAATTCTCCAAACTTTTTGTTATGGCACACCTTACTTTCAACACATATTTTTACTATGAATTATATAACTCATTAAAAAATATGACATTTTCATATATAGGTACCAAGTGCCCCCGCTTCAGCAGGTTCAAGACAAGAGCGCGGAAGTTGTGTTGTATATGAAAAATTCTCACCCTCACAATTTTCAATCATTTCCTTTCATAAATATTAAAATGTACGAAACGTTATTTTTCACTGTCAACCCTAAGAGTAACCGCACCTGTAAAACATAATGTGTTTTCTTATCTAATCGTTCTGTTCCGTTAACAACTTGAACTTCCATACTGAGATGCGTGCACTTCGTCGAACACCAGGCCCCCGTACCATAAAATTTACCGCGATAGAAAACAGGTTTCACTTAGATGTACATTGCGTGGTCTAATCTATACCGTATTGTCATACTCCTTTATAACGCAGTAACCTACGCTGAATTGCCATTGAGACATTTGAATTGCAAGGTCTATGATACAGGAGTCAGGGTTCAAATTACACCGGCTACCTTTCCCCGGCCTAGGGAAGACCCACTAACGATAATAGCTCGCGAAACAAATGACGTCACATCACAGTATCATCTGATAAAAACGCCATCAAGGCTCCGGTGAATTTATTGAGAGTTTTGCATCTTTGCACGTGCTGGTGTTGACAAGGTAAGTTTGACAGTTTATATAGTCATTGAGCTGGTTTTCTGCAGATGTATTTTGGATGTAAGGTTCTTAGTAGTGAGCGTGATTCAAAGTACGACTTTAGACAATTTTGATGCAGTTAATTAAACTAGCCAGGAGGAAAGACAGCATTTTCAGAAAGACATACGTCTTTCAAAAGTAAGTAACAATAATTGACCAACGGGATGGAATAGCGGTTAGGATCTGTATGATGACGTTCGTCGGTTTGATTTCTGCTGGAGGCACACAGTTATATCAATTATACTATGACACTTATTGTGTGAGTCTGGATGTTTGATCTATCTATGAATGTAATTAAAAGAATCCAAGTAAGTATAATATCTGTCTCTAGCAGTTTAGCGTTAGATGTTCGTAGGTTTCTACAACTGTTATGGAATTAGGGGCATATTCTAGTTTAAGCATAAGTCTGATGCTCGTCGGCAGCGTTGGGACGTAAGTGAACGACAATCATCTAGAAATGAGCCAATCATCGGTTGGGTTACCCTATTCCCGATTTCATCTGGTTTGTCTACACATATAACTGCCAGCAGTGTCTTGATGTAAAATGTGGTACACTCAGATGGAACAGACAGGAGTCTAGAAATCGTACTGTCCATATCGATGGTTACGAGTGTAGACATTTTCGGTATAACAAAAGCTACGATCTGTCAAAAAAGTACAACATTCATGCAAGACTTGGGTTCCATGTCTCTATTGTAGTACAAGTACACTATCGTAGTTGCATCGCTCTGGCATCGTAGCAGCAAACGATGTGTATTGCTGTTTTACTACGGACGACAGTAAAATTTAAGTAACTAAGAAAATAAGTAGTAAAGTAAAGTAAATAAGCAATGCACATTGTTTTCCGTTACGATGATAGAGCAATTCAACTACCAGAGTGTAGTGGACTTAGGTCCCTGTACTATTATTCCTTAGTTATTGAAACTAGCCATAAGAAGTTACTAGTTTCCCCTCACTACTCTGCCACCCAGAACTGCCTCATCTAGCCCCGTGAAGGAATAATGTACAGTCATTTATATGTATTAACTAGGATGCCCCTTGGTATTCAGTTGCAAGTGTTTGTAAACAAGCCTCTGAGGTCCTACGCGTCTTTTGACCGAGATACAGAGAGAGTTTATCCTGTTTATTCATCATTTCCCGTGGGAATTTTGGGACGAAATGTAGCCAAAGTCATAACTCTGGTTATGATCTATCTCGCTATTAAGTTTCGTCTAAATAGTTTTCCGTGAAGATGTTATAAAATGATAATGACCACAAACTCACAATTTTAACAACGTAACATTGTATTTGATGGTAAGTAAATAAAATAGACGGACTTTAAAGTAGCGATAAGTACTAATATTGACAACTGCGTTAGTCCTTATGTTTCTTCTTGTGTAAATACGACCACGTACCTATTCCATGAAATTTTAATACGAGTAAATCCAAAAAAAACTAATGTCATGCCCTAGATCGTGTCTTGAAACATGCCGATCAAGTACCGCTTTCTAATTACAGGTTACAGCACGTTTTGTTAATATTAGTCCAGTGAGTTTTCTTAGTTGTTCTAATTACAAGATACGTCAAGATGGCGAACGCGTGAAAAAACTTTTTTAGAGTTCCGTACCCAAAGGGTAAAACGGGACGATTTAATGAAGGAATTGCACCCATGTTCTTGCCTCTACAATGCAATAAAATTGTTTCTATGTTTCTAACTGCCATATGTAGGTATAAACTATTGCGTAAGTTATTTTGTATTGTTTTCATACGGAACCCTATCCATAGCGCGAGTCCGACTTGCACTTGGCTGATTTTTGTTTTGTTTTGTTTCTCTTGAGTTTTTCAGGTGAAACGCAGGATGGTGATTTGTGATTCAGTGGTCGTACGTTTCGGGGACAATCAGCGGGCATCACGCAGTCGCCCGCAAATTGCCCGTGACGTAATTAACATTTCCAATTTAGGCACCTTTTTCTCTTTGCTTGGTTAAAAGATTAATTTTTTCGTTATGTTGTATAATAAAGTTAGCTAATGGAGCTACCGGAGAAATATTAGGTATTTTTTATGACTTTTTAGTACAGTCCAGGTCTGTCGGAACGGAACACTTCCGTTTTGTGAAAACTGCTTGGCTGTAGACAATGTTGTGTCTGTGGACAATGGTCTGCTCTCTGAACCGGAGGGTTGTAAGTTTGGCCCAGGCTATACTGCGTGTAAAAGGACCCCGAGCAATGATTTAGAAACGTAAATCTTATTGGGCTCGTCAATGTGAACATCTGTTTTGTCTCGGGAGATCTTTTTACATGCAGTATAGTAACTCCAGTGGCATGCACTGGCTTTTACGACAAGGTAGGCAGTAATTCCAAGGATTGACCCCCATGTACAGGTAACTTGTCTGTACGAAATGTAGGTACCTATCTATCTACTCATCCACAAAACACAGGAGGTAGGCAGGTAGGCAGTGTCTTTTTGCCTATATGGTGTGCACGCCACTGAGTAACTGTACAGTCAGACGGATGCGTGTGTAGACTAGGCTTGTACCAATGGATCATTAAAAGAGTGAAGTGTATTATCTTACTATCCGATGCCGTGTCGTCCGTGCTGTGGAAACACCCTGAAACGAAATATTTCGGTTTGACTTCATGCTCTCATCGGTCGAGCCCTTGATATATATTTTCATAAAGTTATTATGAAAACAGTTTATTCATGAAAACATTAGTATCTAAGTCGAAGCCATAATCTATGGTACCCCAGTGGTACAAAGGGGCTTTACTATATTGTTATAAGTGCTATAACATACAGATATACAGTAGCATAACACAAAGCTTGATGAACGTCATTTATGACTTTAAAAACAAAAATAATCGTCCCCGGTTCGAAATAATTTATTTTACTGGAAAGAAGAACTGGGAAGAAACTGGCATCTTTTCAAATCGCCAAGGTATACTAATTTAACAAATGCTTGATGACCGGATGCTCTGGCATTAGACCAGCTGAGAGCGAGGGCTGAGCTCGTCTGATGGTCTATTAAAGGTAAGAGACATCCACGCGACATACATACCCGGTGAATTCTGATCCCAGTACCTAGTTTTTTAAAAGCAAGGACACTTGTATGTCATTATTCATCTAAATTTACCTGGGATACTCTCAGACAAATCCACCGCGAACATCCTAAATTGGTAAGTAAAATTACAATATGGAGTGGTACTTAGAAATTCAATTACTTACCTGTTAGTAACAACTAATGGTTGGTAATTTCAAAACGAGCTTTTATAACGCGCGTTTGCTGTCCCTTTCCTTTGCTCTTTATAGAATAAAGACAGTCAGTAATATCGACTAGTGAAGTCAAAGTGTTGATTTATAATAAATCATAATGCAAGCTAAGTGCCTCCTCGCGTAAGCCAATTAGCTAGCTCAACCAAAATGTTACGCTACTTAGCTATGACCCAAATAAGTAGGTACATACATACGTATTATATATTAGAATACCTATGTAATCCCAGGGTGGTACCATCCTGTGTCGACTCGTGTGTTCATCTGTTAAAGCTTAATTACAGTCTGATATAAGATTTACATCATGTACGAATCGGCAACCGTTGACTTTATGTTGGATCCAAAACTGATTTCAATCTAGATATTTAAGCAGCTTTCTGTGTGGTGTCATAAATAAAAATACCTGATTAATTATCGCGCATGAGACAAGTAGCTTGAGCTATGAGATTTATGTTCAGGGGACAAGCCCAGCACTACATAACCCTACCTGTTTCTCAGTGTACGAGGCATCTTCTGGAAATGTGTGCATCTACTTGTTTTTGTCAATTTTCAAGGCGCACTGTCCAAACTCAACCTTTTTGGTTTTGCCAGTGACTATTGTTATCAATATTATAGTCACTACATTTAATGAAAACCAGCTCCTTATTTCTTTTAATATGCATGCTGTGCATTGCTACTTTTGTTACTCTCACTTCACTGTGGCGCTTAGTAAATCATCGATGCTCATCGTTTGTCGCTTCAATGCGCGCATTACTGTCATACTTTCCAAACAAAGATTGACAGTGGTGACAGTTCTCCGCCCGTAAATCTGTCAGAAAAACGTCAAAGAAAATTACCCATTAAACGAAAGTGTAGCAGATTTGTTCCGTGATCGGCCGGGAATTTTCAGTGCCCTTATTTCTCTTAGTTATGACAGATGGCGCTAGCTGTAGTAAGGGGATAAAAGTCAACGAAATGACTAACTTCAAGCAGTTAGTATTGAAGGTTACAGTTAATTTCTTTATTGTTTGTTCACATGTTACAAAGGAGTGTGAAGTTTGAATAACTTACCCAATTATTAAAAAACTGTACTAAAATACAACTGACAGAAGTCCTCCTGGACACCTACTAGCGACATCTAGATAAGCAATTTTTGGAGTTTGAAATTTCCCAAAAAGCTCGATTTCTTTACTCCATACATTCACTTTTATCCATCGCTATTTTTGTTCCCATCATCGTCAGCCACATGACGTCTTCAGCTGGACGAAGGTCTTCCCCAATGATTTCCATAATAATTTGAGGAGAAATGGCAAAAATCGCCTAGCTTGGCAGACGGCTTGGTCATCGTAGTGGTACACAGAGAGCGCTGCTGCTCGTCCTCTGGAGAGTTCCCATGGTCGCCTCTTACGATCCCCACGACGGGAAAAGATGGGCTGGGGTGGTGACACATGTATTCCATTCGCCGTCTCCACACGCATGGCTAACTTTTGTTTCCAACTATTGTCTTTTTGCTCGCGCAAACTTCTTTATGTCCTTGCATCGTCAATAAATCAATACTCTTTGATAAATAATGTATGTAATGTAAGTAAATAAAATAAGAACCTTCTAACATTGCCACTATACGTACTGATCTGAAAACCTTTGCCACTGTAAGTTGACATTTTAGCTAAGTAAGAATAAATGTTTCTTCAGCTCAACATATCTGTTTACAAGACTTCTAAGACATATACTGTGTGTCTACCTACAGTACTCCAATACCGCGCGGTAAATTCGAAGCGTGTGAGAGAAATTAGATTTCATCTATTGAACTGTGATATAATTAAGTATATTTAATGTGGTTAGGTAGGTAACTCCTGTCGCTGGGTGTTTTTTTCTTTGTCAGGTAAGCATTTACACTACACATTTACGATGAAAGTACAGAAATATTCCCCTCAAATTAAACACACTTACTAGAATGCCAGCGACGGAGAAGAATGCAAGAAGAAACCACGTTGTGGAATTATTATACTTATTTTACATAAGAGAAATTATGACTGTATAATTGAATTCGTAAGAGAAAGAAATACCTAAAGATAATTCTACTCGTATCCTTACTAATGCGAAATATTTATGCCTGATGAAGGACGAAGCCGCGGGCACAGCTTGTATTTATATAACTGGGACCTTGATTATTGAGTTTCTTTAATGTTTTTTAAATTTATTTCTATCAAACTACATTTATTACAATGGTATTAACATCTATCGAACGATGCCCCGGTATTGTAAACGTCCATAGGCTGCGGTAACTGCCTACCATCAAGCGGGCCGCATGCTTGTTTGCCACCCTTGTGGTATATATAAAAAAAAAAAAAATCT
>SJJU01000639.1:0-13958 GCA_012932125.1 Conopomorpha cramerella | reverse complement strand
TCTCCTTCCTCGATATTCGTCGATACATCGGTATCGAGAATCGAGTTGACGAGTAAGTAGTTTGTTTGTTTGATGTTTGTCGATTTTAGTGTGTTTACACACTAACACAAACGCACACCTAAGCGTACTACGCGCCCGTCAATAGTGATGGGACACATGACGCCGGAAATGCGAACGTTCACCGAGACGTACCATATTCCTCAACTGTATATTATAATAATTCTTCTTACACAGTCGGTAGACACAATGACGATTACGCCCGGTGCCTTAGAGACGCGGTGTGGTGAACCAGCGACGAACGACAACACTCTGTGTCTTTATTATAAGGACGCGCCTCTTGAGACAGACTCGAATTAAATCGCGATCTGCCGGCGCACGATGTGAACACCACCTTATAATTATAGGTAGGTATATTAATTGTCGCTGCGTGTATGTGTGTGAGGGCGCGCGCGCGCGCACACACACACGCACACACGGGGGTTGCTCTAGTGTGTTGTGTGTAGTAGTAACAAGAGTTACCCCCCCCCGCGCGGCGTTGACGTAAACACCTAGGCGCCGAATTCGGCAAAGATTTTTATACAAGTCTTGGGCCAAAAATCGGCACACAGGGTGTTAACGTTATAGTTAAGAGTAGTAGACTGTCTTTTTTTTCGCCTCTCGTGCAAGTGTGCACTGTGTTTAGAGCGCTTTGCGCGAGAGACTCGAGGGTTAGAAAAGCCCCGTCTTTTTTTTTTCAAAAAAAACAGTCCCCCCTTACTTCGCCGTATTTGAGCATCGCCTGAACTGGCACTTTGTACGCGCGTCCGCGATCTGCCCGCTGGTGCGATCACGCGCATGCGCGACGATACGAAAAATCGGAAGAAAACACTGGAAAAAAGAAAAATAAAGCAGAAAAAAATTCAGAAGAAAAAAAAAAAATTTGAAAAAAAAAAAAAAAAAAAGTCCAAATTCGGGTCGAGACGACGCCGACGAGCAGGAAACACGAAAAGGAGGAGTCATTCGAGGCGACTATCGGCCTGTAGACGACGCCGAGGCGCAAGTCCCTGGTGAAATTCACCCATTGACGCACTAACGCACAACAAACGATAGATATAACGATATTTTCAACATATCCGAGGCTAAATGTAGACGGCGTAGACACAAACGCCACGAGAAAATTCCACAAGCGATAAATCAATAATAAAAACGAAAAATCCACATCCGTCGAGAATGTGCACCTCCAGTAGGTCTCCTCGATCACATGAATGCATAAAAAGAACGAAAAGATCAACATTCAAAATAACCATGTCAACAGCGACACCTAGCAAAGGGCAGTTTCGACGCTCCAACTGAGGAAGTAGGTAGGTAGGTACACCCAAAAGGCACCCCCCTACAACAACAAACACACCGAAAAAAGCAATATTCAACAATTTTTCAAATAATAATGCACATTCGACACCTGGTGAAAGTCATCACTCGTGTCCTGACCGGTGAAAGACGAACAAAATTATATAACATAATCAAGGACCAACCACAATCACCATAACAACCTACCAAACTAGCACAAAGGTTTAAAAATTAAAAAATAACCAACACAAGCAAAAAAGTTTTCATGGCCCACCAAAAGAACCCCAATATTAACAACAATCAAGAATAATTTACAATACAATTTTAAAATTATTCGGTTGAAATGCACTAATATTACCACACACAACACACATATAGACCACAACACTGTTTGCAGAGTCTAAAATAAAAAAATAAAAAAACAACAATGTATTCCTAATTTTAAAAGAAATAAAAAAGCCTACACAAAATTCATTCAGACATAATTATTGTCATTCTGTATGTAGACAATCAATGCAAACATTACATTGGGTAAGTACCTAATTGGTGTTTGTTAAAAAAAAAACATAAATCAAAACTAATATTCAGTACCTACCTGTCAATAAAAAAATTATACAAAAAAAAAAAAATACTCTTTATTTCACTTATTAAAGTCAAGTCTTTATACAGACACATAACAATAACATTATCCATAATAAACAAAACCTTCGTCAACACATTTCACTGTGAACAACCCCTAAACGTCAACGTAAGTAGGTCCAATCGGAAGTAAAACAATGTAACTGTTACTATTACTTTATTCATTTATTAGAGAAAAAACACTTTCTGTACGTAGACAGACAATCAATCCAAATAAATATCCAAACATTACATTAGGTACCTACTTGGTGTTTAAATAAGTACTTAAGAAAATTAAAAATGTGAAATAAACCTAACTAATAATATGTGCCAATACCTAACTAATAAACAATAAAAAAATCATAAATCAACACTAGCATACATTTTTCTTTCCTATTTAACTAATTCTGTACCTACATACCCACCCTACCTACCTGTCAATCAAAACATTATAATATATTAGGAAGCGTTAGTATTTAAAAAATAAAAATACAGACACAAATAACCTACTAAAGTACTCTTAAAATTATTATTATCATTATCCATAATAAACAAAACCGTCGTCAACACATTTCACTGTGAACAACCCCTAAACGTCAACGTAAGTAGGTCCACTCGGAAGTAAAACAATGTAACTGTTACTATTACTTTATTTACTTATTAGAGAAAAAAAAAAAACTTTCTGTACGTAGACGGACAATCAATCCAAATAAATATCCAAACATTACATTAGGTACCTACCTACCTACTTGGTGTTTAAAAATTTTAGAAAATTAAAAATGTGAAAAAACCTAACTAATAATAAGTGCCAATACCTGACTAAATAAAAAATAAAAAACCAACATACATTATTCTTTTCTATTTTACTTATTCAGTAGGTACCTACATACCATCCCTACCTACCTACCTACCTACCTACCTACCTGTCAATCCAAACATTGTGATGTACCTATTAGGAAGGCTTAATATTTAACCCTTAACTGCATGTTTTTTTTTTTTGTCTGAATTAAATCCTATCCTTCTTAAATTATGTGGCCGTTCATACGTATTAATTGCACCTTTGACAATAATTTAGAATAAAAAATCTGTAGATGAGACGGCTAGAAAAATAAAAATACTGATGTAGTATTATATTACATCACTATGCAGCTAAGGGTTAAAAATCGTTAGGCTACCAATAAGTACATACCAATAGATAGATATCCGTAATAAACAAAACCGTCGTCAACACATTTCACTGTGAACAACCCCTAAACGTCAATGCAAGTAGGTCCACTCGGAAATAAAACAATGTAACCGTTACATACTTACTACTACTTTATTTATTAGAGAAAAAACACTTTCAACTTTCAACATTACATAAGGTACCTCCTACTTGATGTTTAAAAACTTTTGAAAACTAAATTAAATCAATATAGGTAAGTGGGTAGGTATGTAAGTAAGTAAGTGGTTGTGTTTTCCACTTGCAATTAACAAATGTTATTTGAAAAGAAAAAAACGCCTTTTAATCCCAAAGCGGGGTAGGCAGAGGCACTTGCTAAAGCAAATGCCCACGATTCACCAAGCGTATTTAACCCAACGTGACAGGGGGTGAGCCCAACGCCGTCACCTACCTACCTAAATAGAATAACCCCTAAAGCTCGACATAATCATTATTCAGGTCAAACAAAAACCATAACACCTGAACTTATGGTTCAGGTAGAAAAAAATAAAAAAGAAAGAACATGACTACTCTTTATTTACAAAGGAATACACTATAATACACATTAAAAAAAATTAAACTCGACAACCTGCACAAAAGTGACAAACACTAAATACAAAAATAAGTAACTAATCTCATTCCCCTCAAAAATCAATATAGGCAAATAGGTAGTTAGGTAGGTAGGTGTAGGTAAGTGGGCACAATATTTTTTTTTTAAATAAATAAATAGGTAACTCTTTCTTATTTTTCAGTTAAAAGGCGGACGGACGGACACAAGCATATCTTTTCAAATTACACCCACTACGACTATAGCAACTAGGGCTACCTACGTACCTACGTAGGTACTTAGAATTTAAAACTAAACAATTAATAAACAAAACGGTCAATACCCAACTAAGAATAACTCCTAAAACTCTATATTGAGTTTAAGTATTTAAGTAGGTAGGTAGGTAGGTACGTATGTAAGTGGATATTATGCTGTAAAAGTAAAAGATAAAAAAAAATAGACAACACCAATAAGTATCCGCACGTTTTATTCGAAAGAAAAAAGAAAAACTTTCATTACCTAAATGAGAATAACCCCTAAAAGTTAATAGTCAACAGAAAGGCGAATATAATAAAAATAATAAAAAATAAACACAATTTATTTATAAAAGAAAAGTACACACTTGTACAAAACAGCTCGTTTTCTATACGACTTTATAGGTATTATAAAGTTACAATTAACAATAACTATCCCAACTTTATATTAGGTAGGAAGTAAGGAAGGCAAGTAGGTACCTACAGTACTCAGTATGTGAAAATTAAAATAACTTGATAAAATAAAAGTCAATAAGTATTCAACATTTGAGTTGAAATTAAAACAAAACACGAAAATATAATTTTTATACCTATAGCTCCACCAACAAAACAATAGGTACACAAGTTTAAACAAACATAATAATTCACTACCCCTCAAAATTACGCTACCACCTCAAGGCAACATCTGAATAACACCAATTAATATCCAATCAAATATATTAATATTTAAAAATCAAATACAATGTATGCCAATAGGTAGGTAGGTAGGTCCAGTCGAAAATAAAACGGGAAAATAAATACAACGTTCATTCTTACTTTATTTATTTAATACTTTGTTGCAACATAAATGTACAAAAGGCGGACTTAATACCATTATAATTATCTACCAGTCGACCCCACAGCAGCATGGGAAAGATTAATAAATAAATAAAAAAATAGGTATGTTATCAAACGTTTTTCCTGATCATGGTACATGAAAAAAAAATTATAGCCCATATAGGTATAACTAGCTAAGCATAACGCCTAAAAGTCATAATAGGTAGAGAATAAAACGAAAAAGCAATATATTCCTATTTTTAACCGACTTCAAAAAAAAGGAGGAGGTTCTCAATTCGACCGTTCCTATGTTTGTTCGCGGATAACTACGTCGTTTATGAACCGATTTTGAAAATTCTTTTTGCATTCGACAGGGTTTACTTTCAAGATGGTCCCATTCAAATTTTATCTAAATTGATTCAGTACTTTAGATTTTATCCCAACTAACAGAATAAGAACTAACGAAGATGTCATCTAGACATAAATATTACCAAGCAATGTCGCATTGTAGGTACTATGATTTATCCATAGTGTTGAACATGCATGCATTACAAAAATAAAAAGTAAAATCTCCTTGAGCATCCTTGTTCGTTTAATTAGGCATTTTTATTAAAGAACTAAAATGAAAATGCGTATTACTTTGTAAGAGCTATTTTTTGGCTTGCGAAAAAACGGAAGCAGTACGATTTTGATAATTCTTTTTTAATGGAATAGGGTATACATACCTCCGTATAAATTTGAAAAAAAAATATTCCAACCCTAAGGGGATGAACTGATTGTAATGGAAGAGCACGCATAACTTTGACGTTTATGAACCGATTTTGATGATTCTTTTTTTGTTAGAAAGACGGTACCTATTAAGATAAAGGTGGTCCCAAGGTAAGAAGGCAACAACGGTATCAGGTCGGTCCTTTTATTCTTCAAAATTATGCTTACAAAAGAACATACAGTTTAAACAAACATAGGTAATTCATTCATTTATTCATATATTGCACTTGCATGTTCTAATTGTAATTTGGCTACCTACCACAATAAATATTCAATCAAATATATTAAGGAAGGTAAGTACCTACCACCCCACCGACCACTTCGAAAATAAAACAAAAAAATAATATAGGCAACTATTATTACTACTTTATTTGTATTACAATATACAAAGAAACTATACACAAAATTTCTTGAACAACAAAGTCCATTAAATGTCTATTAGGTAGGAACTTTTCAATAATATACAAAATAATATATCTATGATACAATTAAGTAAGTATCTACCTAAACCAAGATTATATTATAATATAACTAGTTGTCTTGGCGCAACCAATTAATTTTTATATAATAGAGAACAAGATTAAGATAGGCCATACACAACAAAAGTTATACCTACAATGTGTGTGTGACATATTTTATGAATTTTTGTTACATATTAGTAATTTACATATTGGACCTGAATCACTTACCAACTTTTTTTTTTCTGTTTGTTCTAGTGTAAACATGTCACTTTTACACCCTCTCAATAATTGTACTCTCACTCTGACCGCCAACGGGCTCTGGAAATGTACATGTATTCCAATTAGTAAGTAGGTATTTATTACAAAGTAATCAACAACAAATGTAACACAAAATGTAGAATAATAAAAATAAAAACCAACACCACCACACCTTGTACAACCAAACAACAAAACAAAACAATCCACAAATAGTAAGAGGCAGCGGCAACATAAAATATCACCCAAGAAACATAATATATTATCATTATTATTATCTTTCATAATGTTTCCATTGAAAACCTAAAATGTTTATTTATTATTTTATTTTATTAAGGAAAAGCATACACAAAAATATATAACATCACCTTTTCACCGCTAGCATAAAACCCACACAAAGTGTTTGAAGAAGAATAATATTCATTCAAATACTAATAATGTTTTTCTACTTTAAATACTGTTTCAATGTGTGTTGTAATTTATTTATTTATTGAAAAGGTCATATTCTTCATTAGAATTTTATCTTACAGGACTACCACCACTGCACCAGTGCTGTCAGACCAGAAACTAGCTGTAGCGTTGTACGCTGTAGCGTTGGATGAGCGGTTGGGCACAAAGAAACATTTAAAAAATATTAAGTACAACAGTGCAACGGGGAAATCAGTTAGAAATCAAATAAACATTCTATACCTACATGACTTGGCTTTATTTCTGTATAATTTCACTCACCGAAATTGTATTATTATTATTATTATCCACTGTCCACTGCAGACTCCTCATCAGTCAGATTTCTTTGCCAATTGCAACAAACAACTTGGGTGGGTCGGTGTGAATTGTTCACTGAAATGCAAATAAGAATAATACAATAATAACACTTGTCTGGAAACCTATTACACTTTTTATGTTACTTCATGTTGTTCTAGAATGCAGGGACAACAAACTATCCAAATCATGCTGCTCACAATACTTTGTTTTGTTATAGTAATACAGTAATACTGAAACTGTACTAGCGATGATAATAATTACAAGTTAGTGTCCCTTTAGCACCGTTATTGCAAGAAGAATAGTTAAATTACATTGTAAAACGCGTCGTACTCACATTTTTCTTTCGCTCATTTTGTTGAAAAACACGCCGTCAAGCAACACTGCAATGCACTGTACACTGGTACTGTTGGGCTGTTGTAGTCTCACTTTGTCTCTAGCCAACGATTCCGATTGTAAAAACTTTGTTCAAACTTCTATTTCGTTGCAGGACAATTCGTAGTAACTTTACCGCCGCGGCATACTTATTGTTTGTTTGTTTTTTTCCATTGTTATTTCTCCGCGCGCAAGTGACAGTAGTGCTTTTTATTATAAGGTTTTACGCGGCTGTCAGTTTCAAGTGTTTTGAGCCATGCGCGTAACAAAACCTTCGGTGCAAGCTTCGATCGAATACAAGTACAATGCGCGTCGGTTTGATTAATCAATGCAAATATCAGCTCATACCAAAAATAACTAGACTTGCAAACCAAAGCTGACTGAATATTTAAAACTGAAAGACGTTCCTTCCTAGTTTGGTCTGAAGTTTGCTCCGAATCATTTTCACCTGTAGTTGGCAGCCAATAACATGAATTCGTGCGCTTTTGTTGGTAAGCTTGAGCCGCAGCGGGAACGGATGTCCAAACTCTCCTTCCACATTGTACGTATATGTACAGAATTATTGACAGTATTGACAATGGAAACTGACGTATCGACTTAGCGGTCGGGCGAAAAAAAAAATTCAAGTTTACTTTTACATTCGAATACTGAAAACTTTGTTTCCTTCAAACTAGATTTTCGTCACTATTGTTAGTTAGTTAGTATTTATTGTATTGTGCCGTGTTTACTTTATGTAATTGAACGAACAATACGCCGGCGTAGATCGAACGTGTTGTTGTCGCCGCATTGTATCGTTGTGTTTGTGAAACGATCGAGTTTTCTTTCTAAACGTAACAGCAACAACAACAATAGGTAAATACTCTTCTGGGGAAGAGTTCCGATGATACCAGACCATTAGAAGGAAGAAGGCCTTTGGCCCACCATTTCCTAATGTTGTTTGTTGCTGAAAGTAGTAGAAAAATGGAAACTTGTGAGAAAAATGATGAACTTTACCTTTGTATTTTTCTCTGAAAGTTGCCCATTTTGCCCTTTTACTAAGCTTGAGCTACTTACATTATTTGTGTAGGTACTTTATGAATATTACTCCCATCTGACAATGCTATTATTGTTGTTGTTCATCTTGAATTGGTGTGATTTTGTTACTTACATACACATGATATTTGGATTGTACCTATGTATTTCAGGTGTAATATTGATTTGAGGAGGACCCTACTTGTCTTGGTTTCATTGGCCTAAACTAACTACATATTTGGAATGGCTGCTGCTGGTTGCAAAGGAATGGTTTGAATATAACAAAAGTAGGTATGTTCATCTTTTCTCTTATAAGAAAAGCTTTTCAATAAGATGCAGTGACAGTGGTTCCAATACTTTGTTTACTCATACTAAACAAATTATAAATAGGTACAATGGTAAATAGTAATAATGTATTTGTAATGCAGCATATCAGTTGCTACTGTTGCTGTCATGGAGCAACTCCTGGTCACCTCCACAGCTGTATGTATGCTACTAGAGAGTTCCTATTGAAATTCCATTGCTTCATAAAATTGCTACTTGTTGATTGACAAATGCTTTCACAAGTATAAATAATCATTCAGATCATGTTGTCAGTTGCTATTGTTGCTGACTTGAATTGTTCACATTTATAGTAGTGAGATTTCATTACACTTTTAGGCTGTATGCTCACACCTATTGCTAATATTTTACAAGGTTCTTTACCCACCCTCAACAAATAATTAATATGAATTTCCAGGTGCTACTGCTGCACACAGTACAGTCCCAGAGCTGCCAATTGTTGCTGCCTGCCTGCACTGCTCTACTCTGCTCCGAGGCTACTCTTGAGAAGTCTACCCATACAACTCTTCACAGGACAAGTGCTATGATACTGTATGTTACTTTTAATACAATACTATACTCCGAGGCAGACACATTCTTTGAAATAGGCATATCCAACTTTGGGAGATGATGATGACAAGATGTATATGTCCTGAGCACCTTGTACCAACACTTACAAACGCTGCCAGGTACATGAAAGAGGAATGTATGTGTGTATGCATACCAAAAAGTAATACCTACCTCTAAGTGTAAACTGGGAGTGCTCTTAGATCTCTTTATCAGTGCTGGTCTATTTTTAACAGTTATTACTAAAATGCTTCAGCTGAGCTGTTGGTGCAAGCAAGCCAGCCAGCCAGCCAGCCAGCCAGCCAGCCAGCCAGCCAGCCAGCCAGCCAGCCAGCCAGCCAGCCGGCCCCACCCGAACTATGACCCCCCCCCCAAATCCAAAGTCACGGGGTTGATAACGTCGGGCCAATGCCTCTGCCCACCCCCCCAAATGGAAATAAAAGGCGGTGCAAGTTTAAGTATATAATATGCTAATTTTAGATTTTAGGCTTACTATTTTTAATTGGAACTAAAGTAGCGGTTACCGGCCACTACTAGTGCAACATCCTTCACTGGTGAATTCACAAGTATAGGGGGTTGCAGCGCTTGTGCTGCAACCCCCAGGTAGCACGCTGCGTATTTTAAATGCGCAGACGACTCTCGCAGATTATCCGTACGCGCGATCCAAACGAGATCCAAAATGTATGTGTATGTCAAATGTTTATTTACCATGTTTATTTCAATGTATGTAAGAAACGCATAGACTGAGAACCGTATGTATGTATGCGTTTCCAAGGGTTATCTTGCATTGCATTTTAAACCAAATCGCTCGCTATATGCATATCGAACATGTTCGCTGGTGCATGTTTCGCCCATACCAATTGATCTGAGAGGTAAATAGAGCATGAAATTTGTCTTTCTTCCTGTGGCAGGCTTGGATTTTGACCCTAAGGTTCTTCTGTGTCCACCCACACTCCTCACATCTGTGGTGGACGTGGAATGTATGTATGTATGGATGGACGTGTGTGTGTTATTTGGATGTGGTGTGTAGTATGTTATGGTATATGGTATGTTGTATGTATATGTATTTAGCCAGCCAGGACTGCGTGCTGCGTGCGGAGTAACAATGCACTTTGGTGGGTTGGGGCCAGCAGGTATTTAGTTGATTCTTGTTTTTGACACATTTCAGCCGTCGTCGTTCACCGTTCGCCGTCGCCGTCGCCGTCTCCACCGCCGCCCTCGTCTTTCACCGTCGCCGTCTCCACCGCCGCCCCCGTCTTTCACCGTCGCCGTCTCTGCCGCCGGGATGCTGGAAATAATGTAATATTTTGTTTGACCAAGCTGTGTTTTTCACAATTACACACAGTACATAAGAAACATATGAAGGAAAAAACGTCCTGTTATCCATGTCGGGTGGGGGGTTTAAGCGCTATCCTCTTACTACCTACCTACCGAAGAAAATCAACCTGTGACCTAACGAACCAACAATCTTACACAAAAACAGAATATATAGCAAAACTCTTAACAGACTTCTACAAACAACAACAAAAGAAGAACGAGTGGAATAAAACAAGGGCCCAATATGTTGAGACGGGGCTTTTCTCACCTTCGCTCGAATCCTAACTATGCATCTAGCTAACCTAACTCGTTTTCAACAAACCTAACTCAGTTTTTTCACCAACCTAACTATGAATATAGCTAACCTAACTTGTTTTCAACAAACCTAACTCAGTTTTATACCAACCTAACTATAAATATAGCTAACCTAACTTGTTTTCAACAAACCTAACTCAGTTTTTTCACTAACCTAACTATGAATATAGCTAACCTAACTCAGTTAAGACCAACCAACTATAATAAGCTAACCTAACTCGTTTTCAACAAAGCTAACTCAGTTTTTTCACCAACCTAACTATGAATATAGCTAACCTAACTTGTTTTCAACAAACCTAACTCAGTTTATTCACTAACCTAACTATGAATATAGCTAACCTAACTTGTTTTTAGCAAACCTAACTCAGTTTTTTCACTAACCTAACTATGAATATAGCTAACCTAACTTGTTTTCAACAAACCTAACCCAGTTTTTTCCCTAACCTAACTATTAATACAGCTAAACCTAACTTGTTTTCAACAAACCTAACTCAGTTTTATACCAACCTAACCATGAATATAGCTAACCTAACTTGTTTTTAGCAAACCTAACTCAGTTTTATACCAACCTAACTATGAATATAGCTAACCTAACTTGTTTTCAACAAACCTAACTCAGTTTTTTCACTAACCTAACTATGAATATAGCTAACCTACCTTGTTTTTAGCAAACCTAACTCAGTTTTATACCAACCTAACTATGAATATAGCTAACCTAACTTGTTTTCAACAAACCTAACTCAGTTTTTTCACTAACCTAACTATGAATATAGCTTACCTAACCTGTTTTCAACAAACCTAACTCAGTTTTTGTAAAAACACGTCGGGCTAATCTGGCCTCTGCCCACCCCCGAATGGGGAATAAAAGGCGGTGTATAATATCTTAATTTTATTAATTTTAGATTTTAAGCTTATCTATTTTTTATTAAATCAATTAGCGGTTACCGGCCACTACCAGTGCAACAGCCTTTACTGGTGAATTCACAAGTATAGGGGGTTGCAGCGCTTGTGCTGCAACCCCCAGGTAGCACGCACGTATGCGCTGAAAAACGCAATGTGTGTGCTATACTATCGGCCCAAATGTAATATGTGGAATGTTTATTTCCTTTAACAGAGGGGGGGGACTACCCATTTGTAGGTAAATTGTTCACTACTGCAGTGTGTGGGATTTGTTTCACCTAATATGTTATGTATGCTATTTTACTACACTGACTTGCCACTTTAATTTATGTAAAAAAACGTATAGACTAAGAACCGTATGCATGTATGCGTTTCCACTGGTTATCTTGCATTTCATGGGTATCTGATCTACCAAATCGCTTTAATGTATGTCAAACATGTTTTCTGGAGCATGTTGAACCCATATTAATTGATCTGGGAGGTAAATAGAGCATGCAATCATCTATCTTTCTTTCTGTGATATAGATATGCAGGCAGTCCTTCTCTCTCCACTCACGCTCAGTGTCTGGTTGACGTGAATGTATGTAATCTATCTATCTGTGTGTGTGTGTGTGTTTTTTTTTTGTGTGTATATGTTATACCGTATGTATTTAGCCAGCTAGTGGGGGCTACGTGCTTAATTGGTTTTTTATTATTTTTTTCACGCATTTCAGCCGCGGGGTGTGCGAGTCGCGGTCGTCGTTCGTTCGCCGTCTTCGCCGCCGCCGCCGCCGCCGAGATTCTGGAAATAATGTAATTTTATTTTACCCATCACATTTTACCCCCTGTTGTGTGTATTACACGACTATTATACAATTGCACAGTAAATAGTGGTGGGTTTATAGCTAGCTTTTATAGAAAAAAAAAATAAAACCTCACCTACCAACAAAACACAACACCTTAAGCGAAAGAAGCAAAATAATCAAAAGAAGATCGAGTGGAATAAAACAAGATTCTATGTATGCGGTTTTAAAACGGAGACGGGGCTTTTCTCACTTTCGCTCGAATTTCAACTAAATGATAATTTTAGCCAAATTCCGAAACCCTACGCACTTTTGTACGAACCTAACTGACAGTATAAGTATTAACTTAAATTTCACCTCAATTCATACTGAACAATTCTCTGAGTTAGGTTTCTTAAGTTTCATTAGGTTAGGTTACGTGGAGCTAGGTTTAAAGGAGTTGGGTTAAATGGAGTTAGGTTTAATGGAGTTAGGTTAAATGGAGTTAGGTTTAAAGGAGTTAGGTTTATAGGAGTTAGGTTAAATGGAGTTAGGTTAAATGGAGTTAGGTTAAATGGAGTTAGGTTTATAGGAGTTAGATTAAAAATTAGCAAATTTTTACTTGAATGAGAGACAAGTAGCTAAAATAGTAATTTATTGAGATTTACAAAGACATAATTTAACAAAAATATTCGAAAATATTTGAAAATAATAGTGGATTTTGCATAATTTAATGGACATTTTAGATAAAATAATCAAAATATACTTATTGAGATTTACAAACACATAATTTAACAAAAATAATAGTAGATTTTGCAGAAAAATTAAAAAAAAAAATAATCAAAATATACTTATTGAGATTTACAAACATAATTTAACAAAAATAATAGTAGATTTTGCAAAAAAAAATATGAAAAATTAAAAAAAAATACTCAAAATATTGAGATTTACAAACACATATAACAAAAAAATAAAAAATAATAGTATAGATTATGCATAAAAATATAGACATTTAAAAAAAAAACAAAAATATACTTGATATTTCATAATAAAATAAAAATTTTGTAGTAGGTATATTGAAAAAAAAAGAAATATATTTTATTATACTTGCTAATAGTTACAAAAAAAGAAAAAAAATAAAAAAATCTTGATTGATACTTGAGACTAAAGAAAAAAAGAAAAAAAAATAGACAAAAATAATTGATACTTGATGGCGGTAGGTATATATGAAAAATAGTAAATGTTGATCGTTGAATATATTTCAGACGGAACGAGCGCCGAGACAAGAAACGCAAAGACAGACGGGGCTTTTCTCACCTTCGGCGGTCGTAAAAAAAACGAATCACCTGGCGCAGGGCTGAGTCTCACCAGATCGCAGCACGA
>SJJU01000638.1:30778-42381 GCA_012932125.1 Conopomorpha cramerella | reverse complement strand
CACAATAAACACAACATCGTGTTGCCGCCAAGTGCGACCGCGAAGTCCGCATTTCGCGTATTACAACACATAAATAAAGCAACGTCACAGGCTCTATCTCTCGCTTATCTTAGGAGATTGCGGTTTCATTTACTTCGCTTTCTCTTACAATGCAATTTTAGTTGTGAATTGTCACATTAAGTATAATCTATTTAGTTGATACGGTATGTGTTGCTTAGAACTTTAATTTTGTGTGCTCGGGTGATCGGTTTTATTGACTTCTTTCGATTCTTTTTTCTTAATAGATAAGTAAATACGTACATAAGTTATCTGATAGGTACCGGGTAAATACAGCGAAACTGAAGTCGGTTCTTATTACTTTAAAATGCATGCTATTCATACCTTTACAACTAAAGTACTCTACTACTGCTTCGGATATTAATGTGCTAAAGAGCTATATTGAAAAAAAAATTCGGAGTACGTTCCGTTTTATTGACCATTCTGCCAATACCCTTCAGACATTTAGCTTTTCAGACACTCAAAACTGAACTTGCAGTTCATTTTTTTCCTCTCACGAAGTAATAATATTCGTGCAGAAGTTCTAAAGAATTGTTATCGCCAATGCATAGCCATTATCCGGACTCTATCATGGAACAGTTCCACGCCGATAGCTGACGCAGCCATAATAACTCCATAAGCAGTAAAACGTTGCCGCGGGCTTCGGAGACACTTGATGGACTTGGTGGAATGGATACCATCGTTTCTCTCTCAACGATGACTGTGGGATCAGATAATAATTGGTCCAGCAATCGTAGGTAAAACACTGCTCTGTGATCGTTTAGTACAAGAATAATTTATTGTTTGACATTGGTGCTGCTTCTGAATACAATACAGTTTTTACAACTAACAGTATGACAAAAACATTTGATAAAATCACACTATTGCACAATCACTTTTGAGAGTAATTTTTTATTTATGTAATTACCGAATCTAAAAAAAAACTGCATGGATTTTATAGATATTATAGACTCACATCTTTACTATTTAGCAGTGGCTTGGCAGTGCACTGGCTTTTACGACAAGGTAGGCAGTAATCCCCAAGTATTGACACCTATGTATAGGCAACTTGTCTTTACGAAATTTATATACCCTACCTATCTACTCACCCACAAAACACAGGATTTGGTTAGCCTATGTCGTGAGTACAACAAAAAAGGATCTAGCAATAACTCTATTATTACGTCGAGTAGCCGAAATACTAAGGTAGGCAGTGTCTTTTTGCCTATATGGTGCGCACGCCACTGCTATTTAGTGGATTGCACCCCATGTTTCAATATATAAAATAAAACTCAAAAGTAATTAACTGATTCATTCATTACTGACTCATCAACGAGCAGAACAAACCCTTGACCCTAGAAAGCTGAAATCGTGCACAGGTTTTATGATTTTTACGTGAGATACTCGTATGAAAGGATTTTTCAAAATTTGTTCCCTAAGGGGGCAAAAGGGGGGTAGAAGTTTGTATGAGAAAAACGTTAACTTTGGAATTATGGCTCTAAAACTTGGTGGTGTTTTTTAAAAGAATGAATACTAAAACTAAGCGAACGTAATCGCGGGGCGCCCACTAGTAGGAAATAATGCGGGTATCGTCCCTTTGAATGCTGCAGTATTGGTAAGCTAGCTTTGGTAGTTGAATATTTTAAGTAGTCAGAATCTCCGTAATATATTTAAACTTTATAATCCACCGGTCCACACAGTGTCCCTCCAATACACGAGACGTAACCCCTGTGGCAAGACACGGGAACTCAATCCGCGCCAGACTAGTGCCTCGTCTTATTGATCTGAAGGTGATTGCTGACACTTCACTGTATGGGTACAGGCACAAACACGGACTTAGGTACAATAATATTAGTGGGATTAAATGAACTTATAAAAAAGCTGGCTGAACTGAACATAGCACATACATAGCAAAAGAAGTTTCTCTACTTAAGTGAATGTTTACAGATACAACTCACCTGTTAGACGCACACAACAAATGCATCAGTTCATGGTTTTTGTCTTATGTAGGAAGCGGATATCGAACCCGCGACCGTTGTCTTATGTAAGTACGCTTTCTCTATCATCCCGCTTTCGCGGTGGAGCTAGATGCTTCTGGAGGACTTGGCTCGAGGTACGCACGTACATGATGACTAGAATTTCACTACAGGGCACCCTGCCTGAAGGATTCGGTTACTGCCTCCGACGTAATTATAGTGATGAGCCGGGGCATTGGTTATATGCATCTGTGTCTTAGTTTAAAAACAGCCGAGTCGTTCAAGAACAAACTTAAGGAATATCTTCTTAAGTCATCGGATTAGTTTGTGCTCATAGTTGTATGTGTTATATTGGTATATAGTGCTAGTTTATATATGTACTAGAAGGTTTATGTTACTATGTATTAGTATTGATTTATAATATGTGGTATATATTTATTACTAGGTTTAGGTATGATTAGAAGAAAGAAAGAAAGAAGAAAGAAAAAATATTTATTCACGCCGCACAAGGTAGAAATAAAAGCATACAAAAAGAAAAAAAAAATGAATAACAGAATACAAAATACACATATTAAACACAATTAAAAAAAATAAATTATTGCGGCGATGAAAGGGCAGCCGGCTCAGCATGTTGCCGTGGCTTACGCCACGACGCTGATTTTCAGCCAGTGCCCGGGGTGTGACGCACGAGCAGTCCAGCAGTGCCAGCATCAGACACAATTATACGATATAAAATATAAATACGTACATATCATACACTAATATACTATATAAATAGATGTCACGACCACTGAAGTCAATGTGCAGTAGTTGCTAAGTGCTGGATTAGGATGAGGAATTCTTCTGCCGTTCCAGAAGGAAACCTTTAAGCTAGCTAGCTGATTAGGTATATATATGTATATTTATATACATATAACTATATATACTAAGTATTTTTATTATTTTAGAATATTATTGACGTTATCGACCAGATAGCAACACTTGCCAGCCCCATTACTCTATCTGTTAAGCTCCTGTAATCTTTAAATTAGGTTACCTGGAAGAAATCGCTATGAGCGATAAGGTCCCCTTTTGCAACTTTTCCATTGTAATTTTTTTTTATATTTGTAATGTACAGTGTGCAATATTGAGTACATGTACTTACTACATGACACTTTTTAATTGGAACAAATTCCAGGTTCCAGGATAGACATGAAATTATCCGACGGTACGGTCGGATGTCTGGTCACTAGCAAATTCTACACAGTACAACAAAGAAAGTAATAAAGTTATGTTTTCGTTTGTTAATAGAACATTGATGTTATTTTCTATAGAGTCTTACATATCAGAGATACAACAAAATAAAATCGACTTTGAAAACAGCAGTTCCTATAAAACCTTTTGTTCATCATAATCTTGAAGCGTCCAGTCAAAGCAGTATTTGCTTTGCCTTGAGCAGGCGTCTCATAAAGGCGAGTTATTTTTTTTTTAATATTCAGCACTGGTCGCCTACAATTAACGCTTCAACTATTCCATAACTCGCTGCCTTTGAGAGTTTCAAACTCAGGACGGCAGTATTAAAAAAAAGAAGTTTAAAAAAAAACAAGTTTCGCGGCAAAAGCGGTAAACAAAATGGCGGCGATGTAAAGTAAACGCACTGAAACAGTCACAGCGGCCAGTATAATTTGAGATCTCTGTAAATAGTACTATTTATATTGAAAGTTTATGTCGAAATAAGAGTGTTTATTTCCAGTAGTCTGAGATAGTACAAAG
Source organism: Conopomorpha cramerella (assembly GCA_012932125.1). NCBI lineage: Eukaryota > Metazoa > Arthropoda > Insecta > Lepidoptera > Gracillariidae > Conopomorpha > Conopomorpha cramerella. The sequence goes on along the minus strand of SJJU01000638.1, from coordinate 38,617 downwards.
AGGTAATGAGATTAGCCTGGGAACCGTCGATCGTGGACGAACTTGGTCGGTAATTGCGTGGTTGTTGGAAGTTTTCGGTATTTTATCGCAGTTTTACGTATTAGGGACATATCTTACGCAAATATATACTCTTATAAGAGGTATTTGCTTATATCTGTAATCGCCTCTTGGTCAATACTTGGTCAATAGATATCTCTGAAGAAGGCATTTTATACTTTTTTTTTTGGATGTTGTTTTTCTCTCGATTAAATCAAGGCTTGTAAATGCAAACTCGACCATTTTAAAGTGTACCTAATTACAAGCACTTTGCCACTAAACAAAAAATCACCATTGGTAAAAGATAGTTAAAAAAAAAACCTGATATTTTTTTTGTCCAACGCTACCTACCTGTCACTCAAGTCGACGACGTTATTCGTCTTGCCACGTCCCCGCCCCGTCTTCGCCACCGCCACGCCACGCCAGCACTTCGCCGCCGCTGATAAAAAACAAAAGCGTCCGCTAATGACTTCGGCGATTACCAATCAGATATAAAAACTCTGCGTTCACTGGAAGGCGTTATGACAATGAGCTGGGAAGAATAATGGAATAGATACGGCGATATACATACTTACCTACAAACTTTTTATATACATGCAAAACTAGTTATTTAATTGGTGAAATTCCGTATGAATTTGTTTAAAATCCGAAGTTCCCAGACCAGTGTACTACGTATTATATAATTTCTTTATTTTATTTTGTTTTATTGTTACCACGGCAAGGAGCGGAGTGTGTTCGTGAAAGTGCGTAATAGGTGCGTACTACCTACCTAATACAACTAATACATAATTAATGGTATGAACCTTAATCTTATAGCCTGGACGTAGACGACGAGCTGTAAAATGCCATATCACTTCTTTAATACCCACATACGGCTCGTCTGGCCCACAAGCTCAAAGTCGCACAACGTGCTATGGAAAGGATAGCCCTAGCTCGGCGTTTCTCTGAAGGATCGAATCAGAAATGAAGTGATCCGACAGAGAACCAAAGTCATCGACATAGTTCATCGGTTTAGCAAGCTGAAGTGGCAGTGGGCCAGCCATATAAACCGTAGAACCGATGACCGTTGGGACAAACGAGTTCTCAAGTGGAAACCGCGTCTTAGCAAACGGAGTGTAGGACGCCCTCAGGCATGGTGGACTGGTGATATCCGCAAGATAGCTGTCCAGAAGCTGGACGCGAGAAGCTGAAAACAGATCACAGTGGCGTGCAATTGGAGAGACCTATGTCCAGCAGTGGACAAATATGGGCTGATGATGATAATGATGAATACCTAACATAACATATGTACATACACTCATGTCCGTAATCTCCAAAAGGAGTGGACAGAACCTTAGGATCACAAGGACCCTTCGGCCACATTTGGCATAATACGGAGTTACGAATATCAATATGGTTCAGTTACAAGTTGCTACCTCATAGTCTGAATAAACCTAACTCTCCCGATTCGATAGTCGGCTCTTACGACATGCCAGGAAGAAAAGCATGATGCATTCTATTGCCATCCCAGATCAGCATGGGATATTACCTGTACGTACATATAAAATACAGCATTTCACTGATATATATCGTAGACCACATCGCTGCTTAACATCAGGTAGGATGGTGGTCAAACGCTTGTTCATAGTGATTAAAAAAAAATATATAAGCCAGTTTATGTCACCAAAAATAAAATACTCTTGCAAAATGATTTATTCAATATCTCACGGGGCAGTTTCAAATAGACATACTCCCCTTGTAGCACAGCAGTCACCGGCAGCAATAACAACCTCTAAACGAATGACGATTCATAATATACCGCGTCCATTAATTTCATAACAATGGTCGCGGTAGAAAAACGTCGTCACATCGTGCGGCGGCGCGCGCTGCCCACTGCAGGTCGTGACCCATTCTTTCTTTCACCATTGAACATTACACAGGGATATTATTTTTTTTTGTCCCCACCACCAACCAATTGATTTCGCGTTAAGGAGTAAATCCACCGTGATAGATTTGGGCTTTGTTTTTTGCCGTCATTACCGTGGCAAACGAGAATCGGATTGTTTTCAACGTTTTCAATATTCGCTTCATTGGGGTGTTTTATTTTTAAAAAAAAAGGTTGAGTTCTGAGAGAATTGTGAGCTCAAGATACTTAGTAATATTCTGGGACTTTACCTGTTTTAATATGTGTAATTATATAACAAGAATGTGTATCTTTTAATACTTACACATAGATACTGCTACCAATAAGGGGTTAAGTGACAAAAAATACAACATAGTAAATGACAACTTACCTGTATTTTGGGAGAGGTACCTAAAACATGACAATGAGGAAGATTATTTATTTTATTTAACAATCTTTTAGTGGCAAAACTTCATTATCAAATTTCCAGTTTTCACCGATAGTATTTAATCTAATTATTTTCTGTGTGATGGGCACATTAGTAAAAGTTAAAGGTAAACATTTACATTTGGAAAACTTTGTTTTTCTTCACTATAAAAGCGTTGTGTAGGTTCATTACGTAGGATAAATTACAGAAATAAATTGGACGGAAAATTTCAAATCTTGTCCACCGAAAAAGTTAGTACAATCAAAATGGTGATAACTTCGCCGACCAATTCCGACAAAAGAAACGACCAAGAGTAATCTAATTGCAATAACCCCGGAGTTGTAAATAGCAAAGTTTTCGGTTCCCATCGAAGTTTGGCAAAGGTTTTGCCGGTTTACGCAACTCCCTGGCCTCTATAAAGACGGCCTGGCTCCAGAACACGAATGGTTCAAATTATTAATTTATTTGACTTCTAAAAATTATTAATACTATGTAGTTGTAAAAGGCGGTATCAATGGGCTTTGCGAAGGTTGGGTCGTGTGCAGAACTCTTTAAAGCATACAATTCTTAGAAATTAAACCATTTGACCACGCGTTTTACTCGGTATACGATGGTAAGCTTGCACCATCGTCTATGCCTATTAAAATATAAAATTTTAATCTTATATTATGAATATTTTCTCCATTTACTGTGTTTTGTACGTCGTCATTATTTTGCTAGTCTAAATTACGCTAATGTTTTATACACATTAAAGAGATAAGAAATTAAAGTTTCTCATTCGGTAATTGCTACTTAGAAACAAAGCGTCGCAGTCTCCCCTACAAGATGATCACAGAAAAACAAATTAATAAAGGTGATTGTCCAATTAACTAAACGTAACAGCGAAAGAACATGCCGAAACGAGCCAAGTTCAGCGAAACTTTTTATCTTCCGGTCATTAGCGAGAAAAAAAAACAAAACTTGATTAAAAAATAAGATTATACCAAATTACGATACAATTCTTCCCCTTTTTCTTAAACTTCGAGCTCAGAGAATGCATTCAATTAGCTAAATTAAACAGCCTCACCCCATTGCCGTGGGTATGAAGTATAAACAAACCATCTTGGCCGGTTTCATCCGGCTTTACCCTGTTCACCTCCGGGTGGCACCGTGGTCCGGCCAGCTGGCACACCTCAACCCTTCCGCGAAAAATTATTTAACAATAAAAGAGTAATTACCCGGGCGAAATTCAGCCAATAACGGCAAGACGGCGTTTCAGCTTCAAAAATAATAAAATTAATTAATTAAAAACAGACGAAGTGGTGCGCTGGCTTCCCGACCCCCGGCTGGGAAGGTGAGAGCGTGCTTAACTTTAGCAATTTAAGTTAGCCATCCATACTCCGTGTCTTTTAAAACAGTTATTTAATACTTACAATGTTTTCTGGAAATTTCTGACCTTTGTTGTTCGATTAATACTGGGAAATCATTTGGTAAGATGTTTTGTTACATCTTTTACATCATCTTTGTTATCATCCTTTTGAGGAAAAATTCTTCTGTACATTTTATTATTTATAATTATCTCCGAACACGTTAGGCATATCAAAAACCATAAATAGGTACTTCATTCACAAGAATAAAAGGTACGCATATTTATCACGCGATTATAACACGTTTTGTCAGAAAGTTGAAAAGAATTTATATCATCAATCAATCAACATTTTAATTTAATAACATTGCATTCGCAAAAAAACAACCTCGCTCTCGAATCAAAAAAACTTGAAAATTCAATTCGTCTTTTCTTCTTAATCAAAGTATAAACACAATTATTTCCGCAACAGTACGCCAAAAGGATTAGAAAAGGTATTTCTAATGAAATCTTCCGGCAGAGGGCGTCTGAATCAATGCCACCACCACCTTTACAAAACGAAAACACAAAAAAGCCGCGAAAGCGAGGGGAATTGATAAAATGTCAAACAATAACCGGATTTAACCGGATTTGCATTTGGACCCGCCGTTGTTGGGACTCTGAAAGACTCGCGGAAGGGTTAGTGCATTCTTTTTGGGCGAAATGTATTTGTGAATTGGCGTAAGTGCTTTAGTGTTAGGCGGGGAACAGGAGTGACTATACGTACAATATTTATCGAAACTCAATAATTTTGTCGAAATTTTATTGGACAACGTCGTGATGAAACCCGCACACCACAAGGTGTGTGAACCCTATAACGGCGTTGTGTGTCACGTTGGGTTAAATACGCTTGGTGAAACGTGGGCTTTTGCTTAGCAAGTGCCTCTGCCTACCCCGCTTGGGATTAAAAGGCGTGAAGTGTATTTTTTTTACCTGCTTACCATTAATAATATTAGTTTAAGCGTGCCTTATTGGTTATCCTTAAGTTATAAATAAATAAATAATAAGCTCACGTAGTCTATATATATCTTTCTTTGACTTATTTTCAACCTTCATACTTGGTTTTTTTTCGGATGTTTTACTTCTATTTTTTTTCATAGAAGGTCCGTGATAGGTATATTATATGAATTTAATTTAGCTTAGAAACTTTCTCCCCTATTTAGACCAGGACTTTGAACAGTCAATGTATGCATTTGGGCATTGCCTTAAACTACTTAATTTTATTTCTATACCTCTATATTAAGATAGCACGTTCTTCAATTAAAATGAAAGACGTAGGTATTTCCTTAGCACCTTTTACACACAAAGCACTAATTGAATTGGTTTCACAGGAACGTACTACGGTTTCAGTCTATTATAGTGGTATTGTTTGTAAAATATCACAATGAACAGAGGCAAAATAATTACGAATCTCAAGCAACCGCTCGCTTTTAAAGTAATTAGTTGCGTCGAAGTAATTCGGAGTCTCCAATCTTAATTTTCTTTTAGCAAATGACCGGCGACAATTAAGGTGTTTATGGAAGGGGACCCTGACGGAAAATTAAATTAAATTACTCTTGATTTCAGGAATAAAATGGAAACGAACTCTTCGAAAAGTGTCGAGCTTTCTTCCTACTGTTATCGAATTTTGGGTATATTTTATGCGTAATTATTGTTTTAGAGTATTTAACTGATTACAAAACAATTATTTGCGATTCCATATTGAATTCTTTCTACTTCGTTATGGGTTTCGAAATCTTTATTTTAGCGTTTAAGAAACGATGAAATTTGTCAGACTACTTAATGTACAAATACTAGTTTTTGTAGGTACAAGAATACCTTAATTAAAGTCGTTAAATTCAAAATTGTTGAGTGGTGTAATGCACGTACTTTTCTGAGGAACACAGTAGAAGTTAAAGTGTACCAACACCTACAACACTACCAAACAATTCAACCTTTAACTCGATACATAAATCCTGATGAAATCGTCAACTCTTCATTGGACTCGTTTTCGCGACACAACCTTCCCCGCCGGCTGTCCCAGCAGATATAACACCTTTTACCCCGGGCAGGTGTGCGACAGGTGAGGCGGGGGGCGTGGCCAGGTGGGCGCGACGCCCCGCCCACACCTTACCGCGTGCTCCTGTTTACCTGGAGACCGCCGTGTTTGTAAACATGAAAGTATCACGGATCTAGAAAATCCTACGTACATTTCATATAGCCTGTTGACGTTGTAGTTATAGCTCGTTCAGTTAGTAAGTCACCAGAGAAAGATAACAGGATGTCAAGTACATTCTAAAAGCTAATGAACTGTATGATATACACACATCAAAAGTGTCTAGGGATCAAGAACATTTTTATCTCTAAAAAAATCTAATTTAAATCAAATCAAATCTTCTGGATTGGTTTCCTAACTAATTCCCCATGCCTTACGACTGACTTATCACCACATTTTGAATAAATTATGAATGAATTCAGTTTTTGTAAAGTATATTCTTGATTGCAATCTTCTACAATGCAAGTACATTCCTAGACACTTTTGATGTGTGTAGTATGGTCATTCATATTTTTGCAGTACAGTCGGTTCTAAGTACAGTCGGCATAGATTCCGTTGTACAACTCTTAGGTTGAAACTCATATGAAAGAGCGTCTGTGGTCCAGTTGGTCGGACACTTGACTTGTAACCGGGAGGTCCCGGGTTCGAGTCCGGCTACTGGACGTGTACCAATGGGACTCTTTTTCAGAGCCTATGTACGCAACGCTCGTACGGTGAAGGACAACATCGTGATTGAAACCCGCACACCACAAGGTGTGTGAACCCTATAACGGCGATGGGCTCACCCCCTGTCACGTTGGGTTAAATACGCTTGGTGAACCGTGGGTACCTGCTTTAGCAAGTGCCTCTGCCTACCCCTCTTTGGGAATAAAGGCGTGAAGTGTATTTATTTATTTATTTTTTTTTTCATATGAATGTCATTAGGCATTAAGGTTCGTTTTTCTTTTGTCACATTATAACAACTCTACCTTATTGTTGTTTTAGTGACACAGGAGGTGTCATTGAAACTGATTTCTTGGCCGGCGGTACGTGATGAATGTCTCTTTCACTTTCTATCTATGCCGTGGGTGTGTTATTTTTGTTATTGGCCTACAGTGGCGTGCACACCATATAGGCAAAAAGACACTGCCTACCTTAGTATTTTGGCTACCCGACTTATTAATAGAGTTACTGCTAGAATTTTTTTGTTGTAATCACGACATAAGCTAACGAAGGTCCTGTGTTTTGTGGGTGAGTACATAGGTCGGTGCTTATATTTCGTAAAGACAAGTTACCTATACATAGGTGTCAATCCTTGGGGATTACTGCCTACCTTGTCGTAAAAGACAGTGCACGCCACTGCTGGCCTACGACGTTTATTTGGCCCTTTTTGACCATATTCTGTCAACTTTTGATATGAACAAAAATATAAACGTGTCATATAAATATTATATAGAAGAATTAATGTTCTGGGAATTTGGGATTTGAGTTGAAGATATTCAAATTTTAAAAAATGTCATTCGAGTGTTATCTCCGAGTTCTTCGTTAATGGTTATTCCTATATGAATATTCAATCTCAATTTAAACCGATTGAAAGATCATTTTCCAATAATTCTCTAGCTCTGGCCTTTTAAGATCTGAAAATAGCCACTGCAAAATTGCAATCATAGTTTTCGAAAATGGGGAAATTTCAAACTCCAAAAATTCTTATCTAGATGTCGCTAGTAGGTGTCCAGGGTGACTTCTGTCAGTTATATTTTAGTACGTTTTTGTATTATTTGGGTAAGTTATATAAACTTCTGACACTTTTGTAACATGTAAACAAACAGTAAAAAAATTTACTGTCACCTTCAATCAATACTGACTGCTTGACATCAGTCATTTCGCTGACATTTATACCCCTATATACAGCTAGCGCCATCTTTCATAACTAAGAGAAACCAGGGCCCTGAAAATTCCCCAATTCTGTGTGCTATAATATTTAATAGATCAAACAGTTTGTATATTCCGTGGAGCCAGCAATAGGAGCTAACACTTTGAGAATAGACATTTTCAGTTATCACTATTCAAATCTTTTTAATATTCGACGTTCAAAA
>SJJU01000638.1:0-30554 GCA_012932125.1 Conopomorpha cramerella | reverse complement strand
ATATTCCAATAGTATGGCTTATAAAATAAACAAGATTAAAAAAAAGTACTTCCAAAAAAAATCACACAAATAATAGATGTTCCTGTCTTTTTAAAACGCTCTTCAGCGTAATGTTATTTTACCGCTCACAGTTATTTTACCATTGACAGACGTCATTAATACTGTGTGTAAAAGGACCCCGAGCAATGTTCTTAGAAACGTTGTTGCGCTCGTTAATATGAACAACCTTTACTATGGCGACAATGTGGGGAAACGAAACAAATAATTTTCATCTCCATACACAATAGACATTTCAATGTCTCTCGGGAGTTGACATTTTGTATGGGTTTCGATTTTTTTTTCATTTCCCCACAATGTAGGTATAAAAAAAATATAAATAAATAAATGTCACCATAGTACCATAGTGTCATTCATATTGACGAGCCCAACAACCTTTCTAAGACCATTGCTTGGGGTCCTTTTGCACTTTGTATATGCCAGTCGCGGCTTGTGGTTATGGTAGCCAGAGGTACCTAACAGTTAACGGGCTGTAGTTGTACATTGATTTTATGAGCTTAAACTCAATCCATTTCGAAACAACGTATCTACTTAGAAGTATCCGAACCACATCCCAATTATTAATGAAAGGGATCGAAATGATTTACACTTGAATTGTTTGCTCGCGTTATAGTTACCATGTGTACCACTTAGGCTCACGATTCCTAAAATGTAACTACTAGATAGGAAATAATCACCTTTTGCGGACACCATTGGTACAAGTCACAGCACAGAAAACTTTTTTTTAAAAGGTTGCTTTACTGCACGAATTTAGCTTTGAATATGTTTTGAGTCTCCACCATATTATTATTTTAATTTTAAACGAAAAAAAATCAAACATATCGAGCACAGTTCTTTTTTTTTGATCGCTCCATGCAAGAACTTGCCTTTACGTAAATCAATACTAATCCATACTAACATTATAAATGCGAAAGTAACTCGATCTGTTTTGCTTTTACGCCAAAACTACTGAACAGATTTAAATTAAATGTGGTATAATAGTTCAGAACCTGAGAAAGGACATAATAATATGCTACTCATTCGTATATTAGATTGACAATATTTTTCGGGTCAGCTAATATATAATAAGTAATAGATTTTAGGGATTGTGTAGGTACCTACCTACCTACGATAAGCTCAAGCAAGAAATACTTTTTTGTTGGTTTTGAATTGAACTATCTCCGAATCAGTAGATCCAATTTAAAAAAAATCGCTGTTTTGAAGCTTATTTATCCGTGAATGACTACAATAGGAACACCCTTACTAGAACTTCAACAACGAAACCCAAGGTGAAAAAAACGTAAAAACAAATGAATTCGCGAAGCATCTACTGGTCATTACCAAAACAGTCTTTCAACCCTTCGGCGGACATAACAAAAAGGCGCAACCACCCCAGCGACTCGAGCTGTCACCTTCGTAGAGGCACATAAATTTTTTGCTCACTTAACCCTCTACGGTCGCCTGTACAGAGGACACGGAAAAGGAGGGCCTGTCTTAGGCAGCCGGCGAACGGTTAGCCTCTTTTGCTGACCCCGTGCGATAGGGCTATATACGTTTTATTTTGCAACCTTAAAAATTCGCCTTTGCATACACGTTTTTCCTAGCTTTACCCTGTGTTCACACTTAAACAAGTGGAATTATTTTTGTAGCGTTTTTTTACGCGAAAATTTTGGTAACGGTGAAGCTTTACCGACGTAATTTATTCTTGTCTAATATTTTTCTATAACTACATATTTTTAGTCCACCAGATTGGTGATGTCCTGGCGGAAGTTGGGATGAAAAGTACTAGAAATCGGAGATCATATACGAAAATATGTATGAATGTAGGTGAAACGAAAGGGGTATGTCAGGACCGTGACTAATGTAGATCTGTAGTAAGTCAGTGTATCTATTTTGTGTAGTACTTTGTGTTTCTATAGGGAATATTTTCATTTGGAAACACGCACTACTTTTTCAGTTCTATCTATTTTATTGTAAAAATGCCTAAATAAACTGAATTAAAATAAATGAGTAAAACATATAGTAACTAATTTATTATTGAATTACGAGATTAAAATTGGATATTTAATTTCTTGTGAAGTACAGTTCGTTAGTTGTCCGAGACATAAAACCGATTCTTAATGTATTTCTTCCAATACAACAAAGGGTATAACACTATCACTATTTATCTATCTAAATCATTACTCAGGCTAAAAGTGACCTAGGAGACAAGTCACCAAAGGTTTTGTACATCTCATAACTTACTTATTGACGAAAGCTCTTGTATAAATATTACTATAAGTAAAAACAACATCCTGATGAAACCCGCACACCATAAGGTGTGTGAACCCTATAACGGCGAAGGGCTCACCCCCTGCCATGTTGGGTTAAATACGCTTGGTGAACCGTGGGCATTTGCTTTAGCAAGTGCCTCTGCCTACCCCGCTTTGGGATTAAAGGCGTGAAGTGTATTTTTTTGTGTATTTATTTATTTTTTTATTTTGACGGGCCCTGCCTGGGCCCTATTTTGACGGGACTTGTCAGCATGTCTGCCTCTGCTTCGCAGGGTCGTGGGTTTGATTCCCACCGCTGACAGGTGCTTAGGTTATGAGCCTTATAGTACTTGTCGGATGTGTCTGGGTGTTTTATTTATTTATATAATTATGTATTTAGAAGAAAAAAAAAATATATAAGTAAATATATCTCGTTGTCTGATTTCCATAACACAAGTGCTTTAGCTACTTAACATAGGATGAAGGCAATGTGTGTGTTGTTGTAAAATATTTATTTATTTATAAGTAAAAAACAGTTCAAGCTATGTTCAAGTGTAGACTGAGCATTACAGTCCCTATTTTGCATATATGTTTTTAGTTTTATTTTATTTAGGCGGGTCAATTCGGGTTGCGTTTTATTGGCGTGATAAAACCCTCCTTTCTTGGGGACCCTTACGGGGTCCTATACTCTAATAAGTATCAATCTCCAGAATACCTTACTAAGGATTGTTTTGTATATAGGGTAGTTTGTGACACGACACCACTCCCCATATCATCCCAACAGGAGAGCCAAAGAATTTTGCTAGGCGACTTAAGGAATCTTACAAATATGAACTAAACAAGTATAAATACGTATACCAGCTGTGGGAATGTGGTAAAATAAAATTACTAATATCAGTTCCGTAGATCCCAAAAACTGCGCCTGGCTCAAATAAACGTACAAACTAGACGTAGTAGGTCTTTTTATGATATTTTACACATACATTAATGACTAGTTGTATGTAATGTTACTTGTGTTTAGTCCCTAATTATTTTATCTGTACACCAAGATCTAACAACTTCCACTCAGTACTTTTCCCGTAAGAGGTAACAAATGTACAGTCATTACATGATACACCGTTCCTTCCGCCACAAACACCGCCATAATGTCTAATCTAAACACTATTACATTTCTCATAGTGTACAATTTTGCGCAGCAACCTTTTTTGTAACAATCTTGTACTAATGACAGGCGTTACCGGAAATCAACAAATATGTAAAACACAATAATCCACCCCAAAATTATTCGAGCTGAGAGCGACAATAGGCACCTGCCCCCGTTTCCGCGCCCCTCGGACTTGAGCAGTGAAAATTTCAATCTACAAGAAAAAAAATCAAAATAAATCCGTCACTTTGCTGTGAAACGAACAGTCAAATTGTATAGAAAGACACAATACATAATAAAAATTTATAGAGCTCGCTTCAAGACGTCTTTCCAACATTACAAAGTCCAAGATCAAATGGTTTTGAATCCTCTTTCACGCTCATGAAAGTACAATCAAGTAGAATTACCATACCTCGGGCGTGCACAAAGAAAACTGGATTGTAATGAATACCTCAGTGTAAATCACAAGGTGTAATAACCCGAATAAATGTGAAAGCGGCGAAATTGAAAGCGCCCCGCTCTGTCAGAAGCCTCCTGAAAGCCGAAGGTTTATTTGCGAAATTATATATACCTACTTCTTTGAAACCAGTGTAAGTTTGCCCCTGTGTTTGTTTAAAACCAATGAAAATAAAGTCTTGGATGTTAACATTTCAAGGTGTTGAAAACTTGTCTGTCTTGACTGTATGTCCCGGTAAAGTTGTGATGCTCGTAGATTGTAGTGAATTTGCTTAGAGCGTGAAATTTTCAATTCGTCCAAGTAGCATCACTGATTGGTACTTACCTGAAGCGTAAACGGGAATCCACTCCAGCATTCATCTCAAGACGGGGAATTGATTAGAAAATTGCTTTCGTATTTTCTCTGTATTTTGTTAGGATATCAGAGAATTGTGAGGAGGGGTTCATACGAGTATGTTATCCCACCAATGTGACTGTCAAGTATACAAGTTACTGAAGATATACAAACTGTTAACAATGCATTAAAATTAAGCTAGATCCCAGTTAACCCAGGCTTATTTTGGTCTTGGTTTCTCCGAACTTGAAATTTATAATCTTTCTACAATTTTAGTCTTTTGAACACCGTCATTTTATTTTATGGTTCTGAATGCTGATCCAATTACTATAGACTTCAAATATCGAAAATCGTCTATATCATAGTTATAATAATATAAAAAATAAACATGACAGAAGTTTGAATCATCCAATCATAGTAACGATGGCGCCATATTATTGGCTTTAGTATGACGGTCTTTCGTCGATAGACAAAATATTACATCGAAATAAAGTAGGTAGGTATCTAACAATTTCTTTGTATCGATAAAAAATTAGGTATCACGTACCAATATTATACAAAGTCGTCCCACAGGCGAACAGGTACTTCCTATGATTTTATTACGTCTCGTCAAATATTTGACACCCCCCTCTCCCATCCCGCAGACCTCTCCCCCGACCTGTATCTATCAGCGAGATTCATACAAGGTGGCACGATTTTGTATCTCATCGGAAATCGGTCTGAAACGGGTTGGGCCTAGAATTATAACCTATTTTAATTAAAGGTACAGCTTACTACTAAAGTCTTTTGAGATTATCGGATTTTAGTTAATGGAAAAGACGTGAAGTGTATTAATTTTTAGTAAAATTTGGTTTTGCTCTGAAATAATTACGAATGATGAAGCATGTCAGGATCGTACCCAATAAATCGATTGTATCTGTACTAATATGGGAAACGGGCCTATTGTTATATATGCATTATGCGTGTCAAGAGTAGGTAGATAGATTTAGTTTTAAAACCAGTAATGTGACGTAAGGCCAAGGTACGGAATTACAGTATTACGTTGTGATGTATAGATTTAACCCTGACTTGGGATCACGTGCGAAAGCATTTATGAAGAGATACTGGTTTTTCGGGGTACACACAACCGGTCCTCAGGGCAACAATAATTTCAGAATCGCCTATCAGGTTAATAAACCTGCGATGTTTACAAATTGGATTTATTGCTACCCTCGCCCTCTCGCCTACACCTCTTCCAAAAACCACTCTATTGCAACGACGATAGAGTTTATATTCGTATGGATTTTGCTTTTTGATACATGAAAAGCATGAGTCGTAAGACTGCAGAATGGTTTCCAGCGATCTGTCTTATACTGAACCAGTATTCGAAGAGCTCTGCGTTGGAATGATTTATTTGCGATAGAAGGTCAAACAGTAGCTAATATTGTTGCAATTGTACTGTCCGCAGCTCGAGAATATTCTGTCTGTTTGCAGACGACGTCCTCGAGGTACAGCAAGTGCTTGTTTTATATCTTTAAAATACTTTGACAATACTCTGAGTGTTCTTCTGAATGAAGGTAGTTGAACAGATTTAGATGTCTTGAGATACTTATTCTATTATCAAGTTGTGTGGTGGAAGAAGAGCTTCGGACGAGCTAATTTGATCCTTATCATCAGTGCCTCTACTTAAATAAGATAAAATATGTATTATAGGTATCCTGAGAATTCATTAATTATGATAGATGATAACTTGATCCCAAACTAACACCCACATACACACACAAAAAGTGTCTAGGGATCAAGAACATTTTTAGCTCTAAAAAAAATCTAATTTATTTAAATTAAATCTAATATTCTGGATTGGTCTCCTACCTAATTCCCCATGCCTGTATCAATGACTTATCACCACATTTTGTGTGAATCCTATTAGATTGGCGATATACTCATAATCTACCATATTGGGTTAAATACGCTCGGTGTGCCATGAGCATTTATTTGCTTAGCTAGCCCGCTTTGGAATTATAAGTCGTGAAGTGTTTTGTTTTACCAATATAACTAAAACTTTTTATCCATTGGATTATTTTATTATCCGATCCGCACCCCGTCTTCCGCGCTAAACAAGGGATTGTTGATGTTTTTTAAACATCGCCAAGGGTAAACAAATCAGCGGCTATTCGTCCTTTTACGCGGCAACGGTAATCGCTTGCTCCTAGCTGTAAAGATATAATAAAACAAGGCGCAATCCACCATTGATCCTCTCCTGTTTCACTAAAGTCAATACACCTTATGCATGTACGAATAAGGTACGTTCTCCCAAAGCAAAAGGGACTTCAGTAAAGGCATAGGTCGGAACAGCACCGGCGCGGCGAAAACAAAAAGTTACCAACAAATAACGACAAGTCACTACAGTAAATAAAACTGGATGTTCCTTGCTGCTGAATTTTTATTCTGTTTTTGTTTTGCCTTTCCTGCTGAGGTGGCTGTATAAATATATTTTTTTTTGCATAAAATATCGTCGGAGACTTTCCGTCAGTGGATGGAATGAGATATTTTGTTCTTTAGGCGTTTGTGGGTGAGTGATTACTTGTGTAAGTACGTTCCTACATTATTGTATTTATGTCATTCTATTTCTATGATTATGACATCTATAAAGTATGTTTTACAACGTAATAATAACAAATTACGATTCAAACTGTGACACTGAAGCAGATGCCAGACACATAATAAAATATGGTAAGTTCTCTGAAAACTGGAAAACGGCAGATTATTATTAACGGCATTATTGCGTCATTACTGCTAATTTGAGTAAGCTCAGTTGCAAACAGTTTCCACTATGGACAAGCTCACGTCAAAAGTAATTATTGTCACATCCTTCGTTTCAATATCATTTTGAATATCCAGCTGTACATTAAACAACATTGTTTCCGTGAAGGAAGCCATCGATAGGAATCTCGCATACAATAAGGTGTGTCAACCCTATATTGGGGATAGGTTTACCACCTATTGTACCACCTGTTTAATACACCGAGTGTACAGGACACTGGTATGATTATTTCCTTAGCAAGCGCATTTAGCTACCCCGCTTTAGGATTAATGGGCGTGTGTATTTATTTCACTTACAATGTTGTACTTAGCACAAATGGGTGGCTAGTTCATTGACGCAGAAATTGCGTGAACCTAAATAACTAGGTCACAAGATAACTACATTGAGCTAATTATGAACGTGAACTGCGTAATTGTTTAACTCACATGACGTGTACGTTTGACCCCTGATTTTGTTACGGTTTTTACGAAACAAGTCGTAAAAATAATAATACATAAGTACAAATTCCTTCAAAATACATACAGAAAACGTCGTCCTAGTATTCGATGAGGTCCTACGATACTCTTCGTGCTAAATAATTATAAGATAAACATATAATGGTTCTTAAGCTGACCTATGATTCCTATGAACTATCACGTTTTCAATGGCTCTCTCCGGACAGTTGGACTCTCGTTGAACGTGGATACAAACGAAACCTTGCAAAATAACAGAATCACCACCTTTCACGTTGTAGTCCCTATGGTTAAACCCAGCTCAGCTGTTGGAATCATAAAAATTACCTCCTTACCCCGATGGATGAAAATATATACTTGATCACCAAAGCCTGGACATGATTATGTCACCTTGGACGCTTTGGCGTTAAAATGCGAGAAAGCATCTTATTCACCCTGTTACGATACTGCATACAAACCCATAGATAATCGCTCCGGAGTTTGTTGAACCTCGGAATCGGTCGGTGCCTTGAGGCATCGCAGCCATAATACGTTTAGGGTAAAAATATAATCATGTGAATTAATTACCTTGAACCATCTTTGTCGGTCGAGGACTTCTGTGAATCTGATACGCGCGAAGTCGCGTGGCACCAATCAGAATAAGTAACCTTGAGCTACTGTGTCGATTGTTTCGCCATATCAGTGTAATGGGACGGTCTTATAAGGTCGGTCACTGACCACCATTGGTGCCCGCAGTGGAGGTAACGTAAAAAATATGTACAACTGGGGTACAAAATGGAAGACTGTAATTTTCTCCTGGCTCTCTGGAAGATTTAGCATAATCACTGAATCTTTATTGCAGTATGATTGTAAGAAGTGTATTGACAAATTAAAAAAACTAGTAAGAAACCGAGTAATTCGGTTTTTATATTGTAATACACATTTTACTGACAAATAAGAGTACGACGAAGGTCGTAGAGTCGGAATTCGCATATCAATGCTAACATTTCAATATACGAGAGTATCTTTGCTTCCTGTCAAATAAATTGTCTTCCCCAAACCCACAGTACACTACATCGAGATTTTTTAATTCCAATTAACAATGTGAAGCCATACACAACACTCTGTACAGCTTGAGGCGACATATCCTATACATTTTCAAACGTATCGTGATCTCCTTTCGCGTACAATTACTTAGGTCACTTAGCTCCGTGATACGCTGGCGTTTGGTTAAAGCTGACAACCGGCAATCCTAGAAACGTCCACCTTCCGAAGTACAACTTTTAATGCGCCCTCGTGAATGATATTTATTTAGAGGGTGTTCAATTTGTCCCGGACACCGGACGGACATTTTGGTGTAATTAAAAAGTTGTTCGCAGAGTGCCCCGCCCGCTCCGGATTACGCGCCGGTGGTCATTCTCGTTTGACATTTCCCTCAGTGTTCACGGAATGTACTATTACGTGATTACATGTTACATAATGTTCCCTTTCACATTGATGAAATTGCTCCATTTGAAACAAAACAAAATACCATCTCATCAATAAATTTTCGGGAAATTTGCTTTGCAGCAGTGTCCAGCAGTGGACAAGTATGGGCTGATGATGATGATGATGACGATGATTGCTTCAAGACAGTAGAAATTTTAATTATATACCCGGTGGACAATATTGAGTTATAATAGAAGTTTTATACTTTGTACTTTACTGAATTTTTTTAATAAACGCTTTTTCCGCAATGCAAATTGAAACTGACTATTATCACATTTATTTAAAAACCCTGATTACTTAATAATATTTAGAAAAAAAAACGACTACATTTTATATGCCCTACTACGGCTTTTCCCTTTACATAGGTACCGAATACGAAAAAGTTTTATTAAATTAGTGGAGCCTGTAATCAAGTGTAGAAACTTTAGTCGCGTGACTATGGTAGGTAGGTAACCGTTTTAGTCCTTACCAGATAGCACCCGTGTTCGCTCCAGTATGTAAATCCTTAAGGCACTAATTGCTTAAGAAGTGGACATGCATAAAGGCTGAGGATACAATATTGTGACTTATGTAATTTAACAAAAAATACTCGGGCAGTAGTTTAAAAAAGAATTTATAGTATGTACAGATACTTTATGTTCTAATCTATGATGATTGTTTATTACAACGACGCCGTAGAACGCTGGCTGGTATGGTAAAGATGATGGAACGCCGCAATGGGTAGAAGAATGGTAAGAGAGGTCGTTGCCCTTTAGTGGGAATATTATGGCATAATGCATTAACTAGGAGAAATAGTCAATAATGCGATAATGAAATGTGTAACCGCCCTGACATTTCGTTGTTTCCCGAACTCTCGAGTCCATCCCTCAATTACTCAAGTCTTAGACAACTTCTGGCATACGATTTAAGATTAGTGAGTGGCGACCCTCGCGGCTAACTGTGTTACACGAGTATCGTCAAGTTTTATCATTAATTTACATGCTATTACGAAAAAGGTTCAGACTTAATCGAAATCCATTGACTTAATAATGTTGTACGCCTAAGTACTTGCGAAACAGACGTACTTAGACAAACATACAGTTGGTACGTAATGACGGGATTCATCTCGTCATTCATTTCCCTTCAACGGGAGAACGATATGTAACGTACATAGGCTTTAAAAAAGAAAGAACTACAACAGCTACTCCAAGCTAAAAATAATAATTATAAGATCATTTTGCACACATTCAAACTCAATATTGTTCACCGGGTATATAGGCGCGAATATAATCAAGCAAGCGGGAGCGTCGTTGTCGTGGTCACGAATGGACTCGTCTATTCGCGACTATATACCCGGTGAACAATATTGAATTATTATAAGAGTGGTATATAGATAATATCTACTCGTTGTATTGGGTTCCAAAAGTATAGAAATAGCTAGGTATCTTGTAGGTATGTTATTCTGAGAGAAAATTTAAGCAGTTCGCCATAGAATAAAAATACAGTTTAATTAATTATAATTATTATTGAGAGCTCGGTCCCCGAACCACTGTTCGACGAATTAATATATCTAAAAAAAAAAAGAATACCACACTTGAAGAAGAAATACGGTACACTTCGAAACCACAAATCAGCATTAAGGAGCAGCCGGTGTCAGGCTCATAGACAAACTTAGGCCTCGATTTATAAATGTGACTTAGACTGGAGTATCTCTCTTTCGTTTACGAAACGTATGATAGAGATAAATAGAGAACTTATTCGAATTCTTGCAGTTCGTTCTGTATAATTCCTCACAATAGTTCCAATCTGCGGAATGCATTGGCAATCCTCACAGTGCAATTAGATTTGCTACAATATATCTTTTTGGCGAGTACTTGAGGTTTGAATATAATGAAATAAAATACTTTGCCAGAATTCTTGTCTTCTAACTGTGAACAAAAAATACTATGGGTCTAAATAATTTGTTATGGACGAGACCCATAAGAGTTCTGTTTGGGTCTCGCATCTTGGCACCGATTTTGAAAGAGGTACTATGGAAGTGCCATAGAAACTTGTCTCTCTTTTCTTTAAAAGTATATGCACATTATTAATATCTATAAGTTTTTCTTTTTATAATTAGCCAAATAGTTTTGTTCAACTTGTTAAGTGACGTTTGGATAGATGCCAATGGATTGTTAAATATTTTTTATTTGTAACGGGATTGTATTTAGTCAGTTCTAAAAGTACATACTTCCAAGGAAATTTTCGGTATTAAATTCCAAAACTTAATTTCCTTACAGTTTTCTTGCAAGAGTAGCTTTTAGCACGTTTTTAAGTGTCTAGGTGATCCCTAGGATTTAATGCAAACGCGGTCCAGCTCACTTAATGTTGCATGCATGTATCTAAACTGTTAACTTTAGTTTTTAGTTAACACATATCAAAAGTGTCTAGGGAGCAAGTACATTTTAGAACATTGCAATCAAGAATATATTTACAAAAACTGAATTCATTCATAATTTATTCAAAATTAGATTTGATTTAAATAAATAGATTTTTTTCAGAGCTAAAATGTTCTTGATCCCTAGACACTTTTGATGTGTGCATTAGTAATGAACAATGAGATATAAAATGTGTTTATGCTTAAAGCGCTACCTAGCGGGTTTAGCCAAGAATATATCTCGACATACTCAAGATGCTTTCTTCACACATACTCTTCACATAATGAATGGGATGTGAACATACTGATCCAGTACAAGCGTGCAGCCGGACTCGTAACAAAAACCTTTCGTTTGAAAATCAATTGAAGTTTATTGTGCAACTGTAGTCGCTACAAAAAGCTGTTACTAGTATTTAATATTAAGATTACAAACTACAGGGTAATTCAATCCAATTAAACGTAAAATTGCTCGTTGTAATTATTACATTTATTTATAAAGCCCATAGGTATGTTATTGCGATGCACTGTATTAGTACAAAGTTAAATTGAAATCCGTATATTTACGTGAAAGAGTAACAAATATCCACAAATACAAACTTTAACTTTTATTGGTAAGATTATAATGTTATAGTAAGTAGGTAGCATATAAATTTCCACTCTACCTTTTCAATCTTTCTAAAGAATTGCATATAATCACAGAGTCCCAGTGGGCGGGGCCGCGTCGTTGGCAGTAGGTAGATTTATGTAGGGCGCGCGAATTTATGGAGCTCTCCGAACGTACGTCCTCTTACGTCGCAGAAATGTATGTAGGTACACTTTTGCACTGGGATTATGAAATATTATATGGAAGGTTGTCTGACTATTGCTTGGGTCTTTATTATATTCTGTTAGGATAATTTTCGATGCGGTGGTAACGTTAATCCAGAACCTTAGTTGGTGGAGATTGACTGGATTTGCCTTTTCCTCTTGAATATTATGTGAGTATTTCGTTTAAGAAGTTCACGCTGGTTTTTAAAACTAAACTGACAAAAAAACGAAGTAAAAGAGATGCAATCGTACCTAATAAGAAAGACAAGGATAGAAGATTGAATCGTATTCACCTACAGCTTAGTTGTAATCCTTGCTGGATCACCTCCGACGGTTTTTTAACCCCTTCCTTTAAGATAAGCGAAGGAACCCGTCGATGGCTCGAACTTAACCAATTACCAAGGTCCAAGTTGGAAACGCCTGCTCCCGACATGGATTATGGAAATTAATTGGCGAAAATATTAAATAAGTCCGTCTGAATCCAGAACAGAGTCTGGAAGGGGTTCAAGCGAAGGATTTTTTTATTTACTCACCTAATTCTAATTGATTAAGCGCCTTTGATTTTAAGAGGATTTCGTCCCGCTCTCTGGTTGGAAAGAAAAATATTGAGGGGGGATATATTTTATTTGAAAATATTGTTTACATTGAATAGATTGTCATTTTCTTGAGCAACTGTGAAATAACGTGGACTTACTGTAAACTTCTATTTGTGGTATTTCTTTGATAAAGAACTTCACAAAAATACAATGTAGCACGTAATATTCTTAGACAAGATATTTTAAGAAGCCTTGTCTGAATGTTGCCGTTCTGTAGTTATTTTCCTAATCTCAAGATGAAGTACATATGACATACATGGAGTACTTTTGTCCAGTAACGGCCAGTTTTATTTTCGTGCAAAGGAATGTGGGCCTCTGAACACACTGGTTCTTTGAACAACAAAGCTGATATTGGTGTACACTGTAGGGTTCACCTTGACCGTGTGGGAAAGGCAGCGTTTATAGGTCCCATCCGTCGTTGTTGCCAGCAGTAAATGGACTTAGATAAAGTAATAAGGAGGACCATTATATTTGCATGGCGGCCAATGCCACTCAAATATTATTAGTACTTGGATGAGAAAAAACTAGGGTCCTACAATAACTTCTTCTTTGTACGGCCTGAATGCTGAAATATTGTCGTAGGCAATGCTTTTTGCCTGAAAGCTAGTTTAATTAAGTGTAACATACAATGCAAAAAAATGTTATAAAACCTCTTATTTAAGACGAAATGTTTTGTCTAATGATCTTGATGTATTTGAGCCTATGGTCTGGCTTAACTAATAATTACACAAATACGTACCTATATAATTAATATCACAACCTAGATATAAGTAAAAAAAGGTTTTTTTTTGCGCGGAACCCAATACAACTAATCATTTATCATTAGCATTAGCTAATAATAAAACATAAACTATATGAGTATAGTACAGTACATGCGATGAACCTATATTTTATTTGGGAAATGTTAAAAACACAAAGTATATTATGTATAACGTGTATTCACTGCATCTTTACGTCGATAAAAAACATGGTGGTCAAACGATTGTTCCATGTGTTGGCAAAAAAAAAAAAAAATGGTTGTGAAAACCTACTGAGTACATACTGAGTATAAAATTACTGAAAAAAAAAACATCTTCATACAAAATTGACAATTTTATACTTCGGAACATGACATTTTGTATGGAGATGGAATTTGTTTTAGAAGAGTTTAACTAAAAGTTGTAACAAGCCCAACAACGTTTCTAAGACCATTCATTGCTCGGGGTCTTTTTACACTCAATATTAGTACACTAGGCTCGAGATACCTCAAGCCAATGAGAAGTTTTCCAACAAAGAAATCAATCTGTCAGAGATAGTGGGAAACTAAAGAGATGCAACTTCTTTATTCTATGATCGTTTGTCTTCAGACTCGCTCGTATTTGAGATTTTCTTTCGTTTTTCCCGCTTTAATCATTTTTCCGTAAGAGATGAAACAGAATGCGAGCTTTATAGTACCTACTTAATACCTATGGTACAATATAGTAGAAAATATACCGTCCTCTACTTACATCGCAGTTCACTTCCCCCACATACTTGGTGACGTCACATCCCTCTGGGCGGTATGCAAAGGTATCTTAATGGTGTTTGCCGAATGCCTCCAGCCATTACACTCCGCCGGTTATGACGCCATAGCTCTAATACCTATCCGGAAGTGTGACCGCGCATGCAAATATGACTGTTAGTGCGTTGCGCGCCGAGAATAGCCCTACTAAGTCACGTGGTGTTCTTATTAAGTGTCTTTGGCGACGTATTCTCATGTGCTTTGGCAGTTAGTAGTTATTCCTATATTTTTAAGGTTTCGGTACCTTTAAAGAAAAAAACGGAACCATTATCGTACCCTTATAGTTACTTATCTTTTTTTCAGTAATGGGTGGAGATATCAATCTGAAATTCATATCGAATATTGAGGAGAACGGCAAAACGTCATCCATACCAGATGGATACAGAATTTAGGCGAACCAAACGTTTTGCGTCTACTTTCATAGTCGAACCGCCAGGTTGTGGAATGACTTGCCGGAGTCTGTGTTTCCTGCGCAGTACAGTCTGGAGGTCTTCAAGTCACAGGTAAATAGGTACCTAATGAACCAGTGTGTTCCATAATAGACCACATCAATGCTTGACATTAGGCAGGATGGTGATCAAACACTTCTTCATTGTGTTTAAAAAAAGGTCTGCTGTCTCTAGTGGGACATATAGTCTAAGGAAAGCCCTGATAAGGACACTACAGCAGCTAATACGTTGGTAAAATGCAAATGCCTGTGCCTCCCGTTTTTTAGAATAAAAAAGGCATTCCATATCGTTTTTACTTGTATTATTAGTCTTCTTTGATGTTAAGGGCCCTGTAGGTTATTGTTGGGTTGTGTTATGAGTGTCAGCGGCTGTGATATACTTCCATAAATATGTTTCAATACATAGGTAAAAAAATACACTTCAAGCCTTTTAATCCCAAAGCGGGGAAGGCAGAAGCACTTGCTAAGCAAATGCCTACCGTTCAACAAGCGTATTTAACCCAACGTGACGGGTGGTGAGCTCATCGCCGTTATAGGTTTCACACACCTTGTGGTGTGCGGGTTTCATCACGATGTTGTCGTCCACAGTACGAGCGTTGCGTTGCGTACAGAGGCTCTGAACCCCATGCCCATGACCTCTCGATTGCAAGTAAAGTATCCAACCAACTGGACCACAGACACTTTTTTAGACAATGCATAGATGAGTATATGATAAATCTATTATATATTTTGCAGCAGTGGACGTCAGAGGATTGAGAGAATGATAGGTGAACATAGATAAACAAGACGAACACAACGAATGATTTAGCTCATGACTAAAGTACACTAAAGCATTATTTCAGAGGCGGGAATTAAAAAAAAACGAAAGGCACGTTTCCTCCGCAGTAGCCCATATACGTCTACAAAAATCTGTTTTAAATTTAAGCTAATATTTTTATAACGTAGGTACGATCATTTTCAGTCGAGTATAACAACAAATTATTCAAACCGTCAATTGCCGAAGTGCCGTAATGTTTTCACAAAACGTACCGTTGAAATTCCCCTATCACTCGCTCATACATTCATCATATGAAAACGGCGAGCAAACATTAATTCCAGCCATTCAAAGAAAATCAATTCACCCACCTCACACGTACAAATGAAAACACATTTACGCTAAGGTAATTCCTACTACACGGCCATAGAGATCTATACAAACTGATATCTTTACAGTCAAGAATATTATTTCGGGTTGCGTTCCTTAAAACACTGGCTGTGTATAACCTAAATTGAACGCGACTGTACTATTTGGAATAAAAATAAACATAGAATTCTCAATCAGCCACCGTGCAATCAGGTGCTTTTATTCTCATAGATTGTACCGCCACGCATTTGTGTGTGCTGTTTAATACTCTATGTGCATATGGATAAGGGTGGTAATCGTGTTGTGTGTATGTCGAGAAGTGTACATCCAGACGTATCCACTCGTGAGACGCGGCTCCCCTACAAACGTATTATAGAAGAGTAAACGCGTGTTTTGGGTCGGCCATTAAACAATGAAATAGAGCGATTTTACTTTATGAAAATGTTGATTATGCAACATTCGAATAGTTTTTTTTTTAATCAAAAGCAATGATCTAATAAATGACGTATATTCATAGTTGTTTGACATGTAAGTCTTTGATCAGAAGTTTTCTGACAGCTTCAATTATGTCAAAACATCTCACAGGTGTTGACATAATCTCAAGAAAATACTCATAAACTCACTTTGGAATGGGGAATTTTCTTTGACTTTTTTTACAGATTTTCGGGCGGAAAACTGTCATTACTGTCCAAACAAAGTTTGCCAGTTCTCCGTCCGAAAATCAGTCAGAAAACGTCAAGGAAAATTCCCCATGGACTGACAACCCTGTCTAGGTAGTGCCATCTTATATTATAGGATATTTCTTAGAACTGCTATAAGTCACCTGTCAGAAAATCTCCCATTGCTTTAGTTCGTCTACACGCTTGCATTCGCTCCATATTATTTATGTGCATCACATCTTATGATCAATGGCAAAAAGTTTTAAAACCAAAAAGAATGATATTGCAAATGTCAACTGAAAAAAAAACACAACTGATTATTTCCCGCCAGTTTGGTGGCCGCGACGCGTGCGCGAAGCCCGGTGACGCGCGCCATTCCGTCAGCAATATTGTCTAAAGCAATTTGTATGTAAATCAATTGTTGTTAATACTATTTATGTCGATGGTTATTGAGCTCTTTCATTACTACACACTCCTACACGAAAAGTACAAGCGATATCACGCTTTTTCTAAGGAACAATAGGATGTAGAGTCGCGTGTCAAGTATTTTCGCGGCAAATTCGTGTAAAAAAAAATACAACATGAAGAGTGTACGTGATCTCCTGATATTTTGCAAGATGTGTTCTGTTATGTCAATGTGAGATGGCTGTCATGCATGGGTGGGTTTTATTCCCCTGTAACTAGACTTCGCATAATAGCTATGCCTACTGATTAATTTAGGAGCTTAGTTACTTACATTATTTTACATAAATAAATAAATATATAATTAAAGTAGAATAATATTAAAAATATAATATTCATATTATTCATGGGAAATAGATTTTTTATTCCAATAAATACAAACACACACGCCACGTCAAGACATTTATCTCACTGTACCTAAAGTAAAAAAGAACGTATTATGTACACACCCACCGACTGTACAGGATGATCTGAATTCAAGTAAGTAAATTTCAGAAGGTCTCAAAAGGACTCAGAAGAAGGATCTTCAAAAACAATACTGGAATGGAATCATATCACCCTGTACGTACATAAATCAAATAAAAAATACACTTCACGCCTTTCTATCCCAAAACGGAGAAGGCTGAGGCACGGTTCCTCACGGTTCACCAAGCGTATTTAACCCAACGTGACAGGAGGTAAGACCATAGCTGTTAAAGGGTTCACACACCTTGTGGTGTGCGGGTGTCATCGCGATTTTGTTTTTCACCTATAGGCTCTAAAAAAGAGACCCATTGGTTCACGTCCAGTAAACGGTCTCGAACCTGCGACCTCGCGATTGCGAGTCAAGTAACGGACCAACTAAACCACCGACGCTCTAGGTACGTAAATATATGTAGACAAATAAATTCGTTACCTATGTATCTAAATACAATTCGAAGTTAATAGGCATATCCAGCTGACCTCCGTTCCCATATAATACCTTCCTAACAAGAGTTCACATTATTCTTATTTCGGTCGTTCAGTCTTCGATTGCATTGTAAACTTTATTGCATTATAAATAAAGGTTATGAAAGTGTTATATCGTGCGACGTCAATTTGATGTACCTTCGAAAGGCCGTATATTTTTAGTGACGCACTAAGGTTTATGTATGTTTAGCATTTAGTGCGGCTATTAAATATTTAGGTGATTTCTGTTAGAGCGTCATGTTTCGTATACCTACATATAACACATGCATTTTAATTCAGGGGTGGTTTAAGGTACTTCATGTAAAGTCAAACCGTTGACTAATTAGTTTATCATCATTATAAGCCACGTGACGTTCACTGTTGGACGAAGAGCCTCCCCCAATGAGATCCGTTATTTGGGGTGAAATGCCAATAATCACCACGCTTGGCAGGCGGCTTGGTGATAGCAGTGGTGTTGTGGTTTAACTCACAGAGAGCGCTGCTGCCCGTTCTCTGGAGAGCTCCCTCGGTCGCCTCTTAAGACCCCCATGACGGGAAAAGTTGGGCTGGGGTGGTGACACATGTATTCTATTCGCCATAACCACACGGCTAGTTTGTTTATCATTATCATAAGCCACGTGACGTCCACTGCTGGACGAGGGCCTCCATGAATGATTTCGATGATAATTTTGTTGGTTATGCCAATAATCACTACGCTTGGCAGGCGGCTTGGTGATAGCAGTGGTGTTGTGGTTTGACTCACAGAAAGCACTGCTACCCGTTCTTTGGAGAGTTCCCTCGATCGCCTCTTACGATCTCCAAGACGTGTCAAGAGGGGACACATGTATTCTATTCGCCGTCGCCACACGGCCAACATGTAGGTATGATTTGAAAAATGGCGATTTTTCATGGCCTTTTTTTCTCTAAGTTATGAAAGATGGCGCTAAATGTATTAGGGGGGGATAAATGTCAACGAAATAACTAACTTCATGCAGTCACTATTGAAAGTGACACGTATTTTTTTATTGTTTGTTCACATGTTACAAAACTGTCTGAAGTTTGAATAACTTACATAAATAATAAAAAAAACGTACTAAAATATAACTGACAGAAGTCACCCTGAACACCTACTATTGACATCTAGATAAGATATTTTCGGAGTTTGAAAATTCCTCATTGAAAAGTAAAAGTAAATATCCCCGCTTCGAATTAATTTAGGCGGCGGCTCACCTTTTTACTGTATTATTATTAAGACGTCTAAATGTATTGTCTGTATACAGTAGCAGATGTCTAGGTGAATAAATAATGTAGGCAACTTCAATATAAACACTATTAATTTATTGTTCAATTATTCAATGTACCGACAAGACCGGCTTTCTCTGGCGGTTGTCGGTGGACATATGTCGCGATACTGTCACTAGACAAAATAGACTTGTCATCGAGAAACTGTTACAGTAAATAGGGCTGATTGCCACAGTCGCTATACATTCAGTATGGGAATTTCAAAGGTGTTTCATATGTATATTGTTTTAAATGTACCGTTATGTACGAATATCCGCTCGGGCCTTTAAAGCGAGGTACAGTTTATTACTGTCTGTCTGGTGCTGGCTAAGCAAGTGGCCACAGTATAAAGTGAATATCTCACATCGTGATGCATATCTATATTCTTTATTAGAAACTAGCCGACAAACGTTATTTTGCCAATATACATTATTAACAGTGTTTTTCTGCTATTGTAGTATACATATAAACCTTCCTCCAGAATCATTCTGTCTATTAAAGTAAACCGCATCAAAATCCGTTTCGTAGTTTTAAAGATATTAAGTAGCGGGAGGCGACTTGTTTTAACTATTATATTGGTGATATTGATCCTACCTGACCACCTATCAAACCGTGTGTGTTTTTAAATACGGGGAAACTATGTATAGCTCGTTTACATACTGTTGTACTCCGACTGTGTCTGCATCAGTGCCACCGCGTATCTCTATAACAGAATTGGACAACAAATCAACGGAGGCATATCGGATTAGCGCGTTATTTATGTAGGCCTGAGTCTGCGATAGATTCCGATACAAAACACACAATATAGTATAATCGTAGTCCTGTTGGCTGAGCAGACGCGAGTACACTGAGAAGACAGACTTAGGAATCGCTTGCAGATATCAAGTAAAAAAAAAACACAGGATACAACCTATAAATATCTTGTTGCTTTTTTATAGGCTTTAAGACATGTTGCTTTGATCATAAATATTTTTTTTTATGTTTTGACACGTCAGTTTTCGGGTGAAAAGACAATTTATTTCATTTGAATGATTATTGTCTACTGACGTACTGATATCCGGACAGCTATGATACAGTTATCATATAGATGCGTATTTAAACCTTATAAAAAAGAAGCACAATTAGTTACCACTTGCTCATTCTCGTCGCCTATCTGTATATACATTCTGTGACGTCACTACAAAACGATAATTCCAAATATACAGTAGAATTCATAATCATTATCATC
Source organism: Conopomorpha cramerella (assembly GCA_012932125.1). Taxonomy (NCBI): domain Eukaryota; kingdom Metazoa; phylum Arthropoda; class Insecta; order Lepidoptera; family Gracillariidae; genus Conopomorpha; species Conopomorpha cramerella. The sequence continues at coordinate 10,144 of SJJU01000638.1, read as the reverse complement.
AGCCGCATTATGTCCACTGCTGGACCAAGATCATTTGGGAGGAAATGCCAATAATCCCCACACTTGGCAAGCGGGTTGGCGATCGCAATGGTGTCATTGGCATATTAAAATTCGTAATATCCCTTACAATTTTTTAAACGGTTTTTTACCATTTAATACACTTATATATTATTGTCTGTAGTATATAATTATGTTAGGTACTGAAACACAAATCAGTCAAATAAACCATTTATACAGTCGTAACTCGCACGAGTATCGCAGATATTAAAATATTCGGACAAATCTGCATAGCGAGTTTATTCGGCGACAGAAGAGCGGCGAAAAAACAAAATCTGTCCATCCACTAAACCACTGAGCTTTTTACGACTTAATTCAAAGTAATCTCCTTATCTAGCTCCGTGAGACATAAACAAAATTCATTCCTTTCGCAAGATACAAGATAAACTTGAGAAAAAAAAAACATCGCTTGCAGATTGGATTTCGTCAAATGATCAAGTGCGCGAGGGGTGGGTGGCGGCCGCGCGGGCGAGCCGGGATCCTCATATAAATCAAAATAGGAGTAAAAGTCAGTTTTTGGACGTCGTAAAATTTTCTTACATTTGAATATAAGAATACTGATGGTCACAATTTGCCGGATTGCTTGCAGCAGCGCGATAAATCTCCCGAGAATATTCTCTTTTGTTTTTCGCGATGAGAACGCAGTACGGTGGAAATACTTCGAAGACTCGATTTAAATATAAAAGCATTTTCGGCGTCCACTAATAATGAGACGAAATTTTTTGAGCAATTCCTACTAAGTATAACAAACTACTATATAATATTTGTGCCTATATATTTATTAAAAGACATGACAACTTCGATGACCCCATTCGTAATGTATAAGGAAAAAGTAAGTACCTAAGTAGGTTGCTATGTTCAGCTACCCGCAATTTACTATAACGTCCCCTGTATCAGCCGTTTAACTATCTATTTACTCTGCGAGTCGGACAACAAGAATACAATGGTCCATTCTTTGCGGACGCAGATTGCATCTCCTCCATTGTCCTGCTACCCTGGTACACGTCTGTTTTCACCAACACTCAGAATTATATTTTGTCCCGCCATTTAATAAATAAGCAAGCTACTTTCGACTTTATTGTCATCGGGGAAAGGCTTAGCAAACGTAAGCTTAGTGGGACACTAGTGAGAACAAAGGTTGCACTTTACGAAGCCTTGTAGAGCAGTATACAGCAATTAAGCTCGGTTTAGAGAAATAGAATCTGCTTGGAAATAGCTTAAACTGGGGCTTCCACCCGATACTTTTCGTCCCAGTTTCAATTCGGAAACATTTACATAGGAAAATAGAATACAATGTAGACGTGAAAAGCAATAGTATACCAAGAAGAAAGCAATTTACCATAACGCTGATTGCAATAGTATACAAAATCTAGAAAATAAACGAATTAGCAGGTATTCCCCAATTTTTAAGCGACGATTTTTCTAAATTCGACCGTATACTGTTCATGCTTTTTTGATGTTTGTACGCCGATAACTTCTTCCTTTATGAAGATTTTTTGATGATTTTTGGTTGGAAAGAAGATATTTTAAATGTGGTTCCATGATAAGGAAGACAGGGTTTGATGATGGCTAACCTGATAAACAACCTGATAAATCTTCTAAATAACTTTTGAGCAAAGACAATTGCTGATTTACCAATATGAAAGCGAGTAAACATTATGTTATTTATATAATATCCCGTATTTTATGTTTTTTCCCGTAACTCAATTATGGGATTTGATAAATCTTTCATCATTAGAAGAATGTTATATTATCTCTCTAACAATATGAAGCTATCCGGAAATTCCCATGGGAACGGAATCAAACTTCATTAAAATTGTGCAGTACGGTTAAAACTGTATGATGATGATCATGATTAAAATACCGCGTGTAAAAGGACTTGGGTTCGACAATATGAACAACTTTTAATATGGCGACAATACGGGAAAAACTAAAACAAAATCTTTCATCTACATGTACACACATCAAAAGTGTCTAGGGATCAAGTACATTTTAGAAGATTACAAACAAGAATAAATTTCACAAAAACTGAATTCATTCATAATTTATTCAAAATGTGGTGATAAGTCATTGATACAGGCATGGGGAATTAGGTAGGAGACCAATCCAGAAGATTAGATGTGATTTAAATACATTCGATTTTTTAGAGTTAAAATTGTTCTTGAACCCTAGACACTTTTGATGTGTGTAGATACTTTTTCGCCACGTAAGATGACACTTTTTTTGTGTGGCTCTGCAGGGCCCTGTTGTGCCCAGTATCACTGCCAAACAAGATGACACTTTGTATAGGTTTTTTTTTAATTTCCCAGCATTATCGCCATTGTAAAAGGTGTTCATATTCACTAGCCCAACAACGTTCCTAAGACCATGCTCGGGGTCCTTTTACACGCAGTATGTATAAACGTACTACAATGAAATGAAGCCAAAACACATTTAAAGGAGTCGCAACGCTTGCGAGGGCCGCTAGTATAATTTTCAATCGGCTCTGAGGTTACAGCGGGACATAAACAGTTTCGCTCTCCATTTTACAACGCCCTCGTAAAAGCGAGCGACCGGCTCTGACTAGTCAGTTTGTGCGGCACACAGTAAGTAACAAAATCATGTGGGTATAGAACCAAAATGTTTTTTTTTCGCTGTAGCTTTATAAACATACTTCATAAATCTTTATTTGAAAATATTGACTTAAATGCTAAGGTTTAACAGTAACCTCCACTGTAGGTAGTCCTGTGTCGTGGGGTCTTTATGTGCTTTACATTAAAGTTTTTGGTGGCGCAGTTTGGTTACAACTTAAAACTAAAAATTTAAAAACTAAACATAATCAATATTCGTAACTAACATAAAATAGGCGTTGGGAATAGGTTGGAATAAAAACTTAATATGGAACCCAACGTTAATGGTCAACCTTTAACCTTTTCGTATAGGTAAATAGATAAACATCCCGGGGCATATCTCGAGTCACTGGAAACCAAACTATAATAGCCTGTACTATTAGGTATAGGCAATGAACAAGTGTGTTTCATCGTAGACCACATCGTTGCTTAGCATCAGACATCAGGTTAAACCCTTGTTCACTGTGTGAAAAAAAAAGCTGTGGGTGCTACAGACTGATACTTATATAACGCCTGGCATGGACTGGTAGTGAGGGCAGTCTGACTCTAGGAAAAAGTTTTCGGGTCCGATTCGCGACGCCCACGTAACGCTTTAGTGATAAGCTAGGACATTTATTGTATGCTTTTGGGTGTTTAGTCTATGAATAAGTAGCCGGCGATTTCTTAGTTCCTAGTTATTTAATCCTTTATATGCATTATACATGTTTTATTGGTACTTTATCTTGAATCACGTTTCTTAATCACTCCATCTCATACATGTCGTACAGATATATCGTTCCGGGCATTCGATATTTGCATTCTGTCCCTTACCCATTTATTGTTACTTAAACTGTTAAACCACGACCAATTATTCGTGATCTCTGTAAGAAAAGACAATCTATAGAAATAAAGACTCAAGTTATGACGAAACTGTTGACTTTGCGATGTCAAAAGTACACACGCTTGAAACTCCAGTTTATGTCTTTCAGGTAATATCTTTCTTGACAATACGTTTTATTCCGTTAAGCAATGTTAGGTCTTGAACAGTTCACACTAAGGTTCATAATTGAATGCGGCACGCCATCAGGTCAAGCAGGGGGTAGACAAATAAAAGTAAACGAATTATTGCCCTGTATCGTCCCAGTGAACGACCATTTTCTATTTGACAGAAATCCTTCAGCAGTTTTATGTTGGTCGATGAAATTGCTTTCGTACACACTGGACATTTAATTTTAAGATTCTAAGAATGCTACATTTTTGTTACTGGAATGTATTTCTTTTAGATATTTCACCATTAAGGGAAAGTACGTTTTTTATGTTTTGAGCAAACCACTTGTTACGCAGTTATAAATTAATGCCATTTTTGTTTTTTGTTTGTAGCTAATTGTTGTAAGTACTATATTTAAATTGGTAAAATTTCTTATACATACAGACAAAAAAATACTGCCCATTTCCCAGAGGGGTAGGCAGAGATCATAGTCCTCCGTTTGCCTCTTTCGACATTCAACATCCATGTATTATTAAATATTAGGTCTGTATATTTTTCTGTAAGTTACCAACTAAAATTTAAACCCATTTTTATGTATTTTCTAAAAACGTTTAGAATGGATCTATGTTTTCTCACTTTGTGAATTCATCGTAGTAAAGTAAAACACAATACTGACTACGATTAGAAGACTCTGTCTACGTCGTAGCTACTACGTTGTGTAGACGAATAATGCCTTCACGTAGTCATTATTACTATGTATAGGTACCTAAACAGTTGTGATGAAAATTGGGCTTTATATTCTTTGTTTTTTCACCGGCAATAAAGATTAGGTTTCTCTGTTTTCGTGTACGTAGCTTTAGATAGCGTTTTTATGTGCGTTGTATGTAAATGTAATGGTGGCACCTTGTGGTGTGTTAAGAACTGACGCGTCAAAATAATAGGGTTGGTAAGTTGTACTTTCATTGTTAAATTTTGTATTTGTACTACAGTTAATTTTACGTACATACATTTATGTACACAATTTCTTGGAGGGTGAAGGGCCTTAGGTGGTTATTGTCTCATAGATTTAAATATTATGTTCGCCATTTTATTCAAATAAATACAGATAGAGACCACAAAAAAATGTCCTCAGATGTTTCCTTTGTTTTGAACGAAGGTACTACTGCATATAAGCAATTTGTCCTAAGTCTGAACTTAATTAACTGAAGTAATTCTGCAAGCCCTAATGTGTGCACACAGACTTGAAGTAGAAAGCCACCAAGTAAGCAATTAACTTAGTCATAGGTATCTGGCAAATTACGCTCTTACGTCGTTTGTCGGCAATTTTAAGACGTCTCATTATCATATTTGTCGTAAAGCGACTGAAAAATAAATGACAGTGTGGTCTTGCAATCGAAAGGAGTAGGGAGTAAAAATGTTTGGTTCGAGGCAGGCCGTTTTTTTTTAAATTTCAAATAGGCAAGTGTATGACAACAACATGATGTTAAGTAGGGATGTGGTCACGCCTGCCTATTAGGTACAATTCAACCGCGGTTTGAAGATGTCCAGACATACTTTGGATATTATGGCGGTTCGGGCTAAAAGTGTCTTTAAACAAAACACTCTTACGGTGATGGAATGCATTGTTGCTAACAAATTGTATGTAGATAATATGACACCGTAGGCCAAGTTCTATCACTTGTATAGTAATACACTTGGTGAAATGTGAACAGGAGCCTAAATCCTCAAATATAAATACGCAGCTCGTCGGGCGCCCATACAACGCAACGCCCCGCGTGCCCTTTAATAAGGCCTGACTGATGTCTCTTTCCAACAGAAAGCACCTTTACAGTTAACCCCCGTGTCGCGGCTTTTGTCTGGTATTTCTTGACATAACTGACATGGGAATTAAAAGGGCAAAGGCACGTCGAGAGTACTGGAATATAACCGATAATTTTACCTGACTTCCTGACTTTCCTAGTAAGATATATTTTTTATAGAATATTACAGCGGGAAAATAACCAAACATTAGCATTCAGCTTATCTTCGTTGTTTACTTGACTAGACCGAACACTCATGGTTTTATTCACACTAAAGGAAAAAATGGATGAAAATAAATGTAAATGGAGGCAGGAAGTATTATTGACCAATAGACTACTCGTGTACCACCAATACCAACGTGACTTTATAATACATTAATCTATATAAAATATACAACTCAGAGTCCTGACTGATTCATAAATCACAGACTGGTCAACACTCAGCGCAAACCCTTGTCCTTGGAAAGCTATTTTTTTATTTTCAAAATTCTTCCTCTAAGTAGGTAAAAGGGGGGTAAATGTTTATATGAGAAGAACGTTAATTTTAGAGTTATGATTATAAAACTTGGTGATTATAAAATCGCGGGGCGTCCACTAGTTTGTCATGCAAATTAAGAAGCACTGGACTTTCCTCTACAAGTCAAATATTCAAGAAATAGTTTACCGCGTAATCGTATCCAAATATCCGACTCGACTGAAAGAATTCTCGATTCCATTGCTACAGCAATCGAGTTAGCAAAATATTCCCCAGATGTCTGCGAAATTCGTACGTAGAAGAAACAATTCCCAGAACGGCACAAGAGCGCTAGACAACGTGTGCTAACACCTTTACGTATGTAAATTGCACACTACTTACATTAAAATACCTCTCTGTAAACGATTATGTTCAGTTTGTTTTGGGATCCAGCGCCGAGTGTGAAATTTGCTTAAAACGGTGATTATACGACTGAAGGTGGTAAGGGTGTGTGCACACTGTTAGGATTTTTCTCTTTATGATGACCCTGTTTCGCCTCATAGCTATATTGCATTTATTTTTGTATCATCCTGCGTCAGTTTACGAGAGTTACGTATTCTCTCTTTCAGGACATTGCCGATTAGACTATATGCGCCAATTAGGGTAGATAATGTATGTTTATGTTGGAAAGTATTTATATTATAAGGAGTATTACGACCTTATGACAAGACACAGATCACTGTATTATGTCATAAGTGAATCATGTTTACCAAACAGACTTAATCAGAATAAAGTTACCAGGACCATTTGAAACCCAGTCCAGTAATCCAAATTTACATACGGTTGACAGATACACTTATGGATGCACCTGATACTCATGCACTATCTTAATTATAAATATTTAAAAATCCATATCTCAATTTATTTAACTTTTTTTTTAAACACAGTGAACAAGCGTTTGACCACCATCCTTACTGATGTTAAGCAGCGATGTGATCTACGATGGAAGACACTTATTCGTTAGGTACATATTTACCCGTGACTTGAACTCCAGACTGTCCTGCGCAGGAAACACAAACCATTCCACATCCTGGCGGTTAACACTATGAAAGTAGACGCGAACCATGTGGTTCGCGTAAATGGTATATCCACCTGGTATGGACGACGTAAAAGTGCGATGGGGGTATTAGACTAGACAACTCCGTAGCGGCTATGTAACTACGTAGCATACTCCGAAATGCACCCGATAGAAGACAGGCTCGCAACCTTGCGGACGATGCTCAAGAGTAAGCAAGTGTACCGGATGGAGAATCGAACTTACGACCACAAATTGGCAACCAAAACATTAAAGACCTCGTTTATTAACACGCAAAATCGTTAGTGTTTGTATATCGTTGTGTACCCGTCTTTACCCGTTCCTGTCTGCAAGTTATGAATGTTTAAGTCTACTTACAGGAGAGTTATAGTGGGTGTAGGTGTAATATACACACTGCGCGAAACGAAGTGTTTCAAGGCGGGGAACGATTCCGCGACTTGCATTCTAATTTGACGAAAGATTGTAGCGTTTCCTTGAATTCTGGAATACCTAGTTGTAACTGCAGGAATGGACTTATGAAATAATTTACGTGAATTGTGCAGTTACCTAGTAAATTTACCATTATTTACGTTCTCTGTAGGGTGTTACGACAAATGTATATAGGAATAGTAGCCAATACCTTTATGACCATTATACTACGTTTATAACAGTTTCTTAGGTTTTTAATTGTCATTTTATTATGATGGGTTAATTACACTTAGAGAATTGTGGTAATTCACTTGGCAATAGACAAAAAAGCGTCGTATAAGTCAGTAGGTACCTACTGTGAAATTAAATAGACAATTCAGGGCCAGATGTTTAGTTTAGTTTAGAGTGATGACACAAATAAAACCCACTATTTAGCAAACAAATAGGTTCATTCCCAACACCTTATGTCCAATAAATCAGATCACAAGAGCTCAAAGTGCGGTCAACAAAACTGCATCAACAATTTTGACACGAATACCTTTAGCGACACCTTTAAATTGACTCCCTTTTTGGGTATTAGTCCCAAAAGAAGGGGTATCAAGCTATGCCGGTTTCGTGTGTTTTAAAATACGAGTCTGCACTACGTCAAATGCACCCCCTGCCGAATAATTAGAGATTAGAGAGCATATAGCGTCACTGGGGACCTACGCTGATGACTGTAATACGATCGCAATCAAATGGTTTGCATTTTTTATATGGCATTCTCTACATTCGTGGAAAATTTGTGTATTTATCATTATACACTTTCCGACCCGACATACGTTGTTTTACCAATATGTATGCATTATTACAAGTATATCCTTGCTATTATCTACTATATAAAAATAAGTCGGGTTTTTCTCCCTGACGCTATAACTCCAGAACGCACGAACCGATTTCCACGGTTTTGCATTCGTTGGAAAGGTCTCAGGCTCCGTAAGGTTTATAGCAAAGAAAATTTAAGAAAAATTTCAACAGAAAAGCGGGAAAACGAAACGAAGCCATCTGGTGGCGAAACGGAGTTCGCCGTGTTTGCTAGTATTATATAAAAAAATCCTTTTTTATCGCACGTAAACATAACAAAACCGGGCGTTGATGAGTTACTGATGAATGAATCAGTGAGAATTACGGTAAAAATTCATTGAACTGTAAACAATCAAACTGCAATGTCCAATGACAGGTCAGTACGCGAGCAGGTAGTAGTCCAGTCAGGGTTGACTGCGTGGTGTGACGGTGTGGCGTCACAAAGATGGCGCACAATCCACGTCAATTTACACGCTGACAAGGTGCGGTCGCGAGCTGCCGCCACTTGAAGGACAGGGCACGGCGTAGAGACAACATTATATTTAAATAGCCATTGGAAAGCATTCGAAACAGTGTTGTTTTGACATTGTGAATGAATCGATTTCTTGTTTTCACGTCTCTCCATCGGCATTGAATAGTCATCGAGCGGTTATCCAGCTACGAATTTGAATTATTATTTTTGATTAAATTATCCAAGTATAGGGTGACTTTGTGATGAAGTTCTGCACGTAACCGGAAATACCAACCATGACTATAATCCTTTTTTAATAATGATCAAATGCATCAGTAAAAAAAGGACTGGCAATAAAATATAAATTGGTAATATGATAAAGCTCTACGGTTTTCTCTGTCCGCGACTCAGCACTCGGCTTTCGGCCAGTAGTTTTGTGACGTCCTGCAGTCCGGTCACCACACGCTATTTGACTAGGCTAGCTTTCCATCAACACCAATCCGAATTAGACTCTAAAGCAACGTGAGTACGGTGCAATTCACATGCGACGTGCCTCGTGGAAGGTATTTGAAGTGGTCTTAATCACAGGGCTTAGGGTTTGTGGGCTACACCGATGCAGCTGTCGAAACTAAATCAATCGTATACATGAGCTCGGTGTTTGGTGTACGATATGATTTTGCCGTAAAGGTAAATGAAGGGTAAATACTAGTGGCGAAGCTAGGAGGTAAGCCGGTAGTGAAAAATAGGCACTTAACCAATGCTTATTTAGATTTTTTATTTGTCTTACTTATAATACCTAAGTCCCTACGCTACTTCATTTCCTTGAAAATATTTGTTAATATGCCTGGTCTTGTACTACCGGCTTACCCCCTAGCTTCGCCACAGGTAAATACTATACCACCTTTAAATTTGAACAAACACTTACTTACTTTGAATTAGTAACCCAGATCTAACTTAGGTGAGGCGTTTAAGTCACGGGTTAGCAAGAGGTATGACAATTAACACAAGACGGCAAGTGTGATCATCGTAGACCACATCGCTGATTAACTTCAGGCAGGATTGTGGTCAAACGCTTGTTCACAGTGTTTTATATTTTTGTATTATTCTTCCCACACGTTTTCAATTCAAACCTCACAAGGCATTTCAAATTATAACTCTGACATTATAATGTGAAAAGTCCACATAAAATCATGAACTGCGATAAACATCTCAGAGATTGACTCGCACATAGCATCATCCATGGGTATTAAACCAGCTTATTTCATAACTGTTTCTTCTGTAAGTGGATCAAAGCACTTAAATAGTAGTCAAGTATCAAAAGAGACTGTGTCTGTTCGTAATAAAAAAAAATAAGTCGGACGGCAAATTTCTCACTAGTTGCTTACCATCTCAATTGATTACTTAAGTGTCTACGCCAGACGACATCGACTGTACAAAACTCGAACCATAGACAATTAGAC